>CAXHSM010001243.1:460746-692270 GCA_964019185.1 Maratus speculifer | reverse complement strand
CGCAGTTCTAGCAAGAAATTTCTCTCTTTTTAAATATTAAATAATTTGTGTCACATAATAAATACTTCTGCAGCTGATTTCAAAATGATAAATAGGGTAATGCTCCAATTTTGGCCACATTAGATTGGTTTGTCCCCTATTTAGGCTGTAAATTGACATTTCAACAAATTATATACGTTCTTACTTCTTAATCAAACACTCTTTTATAATTTCCAATCCCATTTGTTTATTTTTTGATAAAATGTGACTTGCAAAAAAATTAAATGCATGAAACTATATTGTGTGCTCACAAGTATTAAGATTTTTGCTTAGCTAACAAGTTTTTATAGTTCATTAGGCATTTCAACATTAGGCATTTATCAGACTTTATTTATTCTGAAACAAATTGCTATTAGGTTTTATGAGGTAACTTTTCTCTCTGTTGCAATTTCCCATTTAAAATAATTATTTTAACAGCTTAAAGGGGGTGGCCAAAACTGGTGCTTTAAATTTGCAATGTGTACCAGATATGGCCATGGAGTGGCCTAAAGAAGTACAACATTATGTTCCACTTTTGGCCACAGGATTAATTGTAGTGGAAATTTTAGCAATATATTTAGAAATAAAGTCAAAGATCAATAATTCGAGCACCCATAATCTGCAATTTTCCATAATTCACATTACTTTACGAATGTTAACAGTAAAATAAACACTTTAAAAAATTTACAAATTCGTGATCCAAAATGGATTTTTCAAAACAAATAATAAACAAATTAGATTTTTTAAAATTTAATTATTTTATTTTATTAACAGTAAAAAAAAGCTGTATTACGGAATTTATGTAATTATTTTTATTTAAATGCACATATATATTAATTTTTAATAAAATAACTTTAAAAAGACATTTTTTGAGGTAGCATATTAAATTGATTATTAGATTTCATATTTATTATTTCATATTACAGTATAACTTCGTTAATCCGGAATCGTCGCAATTATAGCGAGTACGAATTATAGAAAATTCTGGATTACAGAAGTTGTGTAGCTAAGATGTATGAAGATTAATGATAATACTACTATCTGTTATTAATCTTTCAAAAGGAATTGGATAATTGAATACATTGAGAAAAATCAATTTAAAATGCTCAAAAATGAATGTTTTTTAAAAAAATTATGTATATTTTATGCAGTGTTGCGTTAATTCCATGCAGTGTCGTCATCTATCATAAATTTTAAAAATAACAAACATGTGATTTTTGCTTAATGAATGCTTAATAAATAATGCATATCACAAGAATAATAGACTCATCAAGAAAAATATTGAAAAACTAAATTCTAAAGCCAATAAATAAATAAATAAATAAATAAATAAAAATTAGAGTTAGAAATTTAAGACTTACAATTATAATTTAAAAATCAATCTTATAATTACTGTACCATATTTAAAAATGTGATATATAATATTAAAAATTAAATATATAGCAACTATAAATATCAAAGTAAGTCATAAGTTAAATACTTAAAAGAAATAACAATTTAAAAAAAAATTGATTTTGTGATATTTTAGCGTCATCTTATCTTTCGAAAAAGAAAAATAACTGAAATCATGAATCATGATTCAATTCATCATCAATCACGATTTTTTACAACTTTGTAACAATAAAGACACCTATATTAATTACAAATGTAATTTAGAGAGTTCTTGTAGTTTTAATATTGAAAAAAAAAACGTTGAGTTACTATGTAAGTTTTCATTTTCTTAACCATTTTCTGAAATTCCTTTCCATAAGACATATGGCACCATCTATTATCTCTAATCCTAAATAAAAATCAATAAACTTACCAAAGTGTCTGGATTATAGATGTCCGAACTAAAGATGTTATACGGTATACTAATTATAGAGTTAAAATAATGTCTAGGGATAATAAAATGAGGTATAATCCATAATCTCTATAATCCACAATATTCTATAATCCACACAAACATTGGCACAAACTTGTGTGGATTATAGAACTTTGACTGTATTGTAAAAGATTTTATGACTTATAAATCAAAAAGTTCAATAAAATTACATAAATTAATAATTTCTTGTATTTTTACAAAAAAAAAAAAAAAAAAAAAAAAAAAAAAAGTTTTTTAATTTTTGCAGGATATTACCGTATATACTCGCGTATAAGTCGAGAAATTTTAGACAAAAAAAGAACTTCAAAGTGGGGGGGTCGACTTATACGCGAGACCTAAAAAAATCTATAAAAAAATGTCGGAAAATAGTTTGCTAGCACCTAAAAAAAAGGAGATGGGCAAAATCGGCCAATATAAGGAATCGTTCCAGTCAGAATCGTTCACCAAAAGGAATGAGTCATTCGAAGTTGTTCTGAAAAAAGAAACGAATCCGAGAAAAATGGAACTAAAAAAGGAATGGACAAAGAAAAAACGGAATGAAACCGATTTTTCTTCATCATTCCCCGATTCCGATTTATGACATTAAGCATAATTTTTCGGACGACACATTTTGGAACGATTCTGATGGATCATTCCTTTTCAGAGTTATTTCATTTCGGAACGAATCCAAGGATTCGTTCTTTTCGGAACGATTCAGAGGAGTCAGTCTTTTTCGGAAGGTTTCCGAGGAATCGAATCTTTTCAAAGTCGTTTCATTTCAGAACGAGTCTGAGGAATAGGTCCTTTTCGGAGTCATTTCATTTCGGAACGAGTACGAGGAATCAGTCCTTTTCGGAGTCATTTCATTTAGGAACGAATCCGAGTCAATATCCTTTTCGGGGGAAAGTCAACCGGTTCACCCCCTTTTGGAGGGGGGTCGACTTATACGCGGGTTTTCAATTTTTTCTAATTTTTAACAACATAAGTTAAGGGGTCGACTTATACGCGAGTATATACGGTATATATTAGGCACATTGGTTTAGAAATAACAAATATTATGAAAATCTTTACTACAAACAGAATTCCTTTAACAAGTTAAAAAAACAACAATTCTGTGCTCTTAAAAAGTAGGCTCGATTGAACACTGCTCTAAGACTAGAAGTAAAACTAAGGCCATTCAAAATGTATTTTCAGCACTACAAGATAGCTAAGATTTGGAGTACCTCATTCTACTTTGCATCACAATTTTACAGAATGGACACCACATTTTTCTAATGATGTTGAATCTCAAATAGTAGCTGTAAGTACTAGGATTGTGCTGTTTAATTCAGACAATATAGGGATATAGGTCCAAAAAACAAAGGGGAGGCACTGTTGGAAGTCTGATAAGTTAGGATTTTCTAAGATCTTAATTGATATTTACACAAGGAAATCTAAAGTTCGAAGAAAACTTCTGAAAACTCAGAATGATAAGACCAACAGTCAGATGAAATTAAAGGTAAAAATTAGATTTTAGAAATTGTAAGAATATTATTTCCTATAAAAACAGAACAATTTTAACATTCAAACAATAAAGTTGTTGAAACCGGCAAGATAGAAACTGCATTTCAAGATTGAAGACCAAACATAAAATGGTATAGTTCCCTAATGAAATCCTTTTCTAAAATAACTTGCAAAAAGGAAAAATATATAAATAAGATACCACAAGCTCATATAAATGAAAACAAAATCAGAAAATGATTTAACGAAAGATAACTTTGAAGAAAATACAAGTATTATAATTTTAAAAAGTCCACAATCCATAGATAATTATAAAACTGATTATGTAAAATATCAAAATACAGTTTGTATGTCTTATAGGCACTGTTGTCATGAATCAGATATATTTTTTGTTTTAAATTTTCAGTTAAAATCAACTTAAATGTATTTTATTTGATGTTTTTATGAATTCATTAAAACAATTTCAAATTCTCTTAATACAACAAGCAAATGTGTATGTGGTAAAATAGATGTTGCAAAAAATACTTTATTTTTACTTATTATCAATTAAAATGTTTGTTAAACTACATGAGTTTGGGGTGTCCAAAACTGATGTATTGAGATTGCCAAAACTGGTGCAGGAGTGGTCAAAACAGGTACAAATTGAAAGAAATTACTAAATAAGATATTATTCACAATCTAAAATATTCTATAGAAAGTTATTATAATTAACAGAAAGACAAATTTACTAAAGAATGCTGTTATTATGGTTGAATATGTTTCACTCTGTCAAAAACTATCAAATTTTTATTTCAACTTTTCTCTAAATGTGGCCAAAACTGGAACATCCACCCTATAAAAAATTAAGAATGACAGTACAAGGAAAATAAAATATTGTATGCAGTAACATTGTTGGTAAAGTCTATCTTCCTAACATGAGAATAGACAAGTTCCATTTTCTAAATGTAAAAATTAATAAAATACTTTTTTTTTTTATCATTGCAACCACAGCACTTATTGACAACAGATTTAATATTGGGAAAATATTGGAACTTCAGATTCTTGGTTTTGTAAATTGCTTTAGTATTACATGTTAATTTTGATAAAATTTATATAGGAACTTTAGTATGTTATCAATTACATTAAAAAGATACATTCTATACAATAGAATAAAACCAAGTTCAGTCCATAAGCAGCATAATGTTTTAAATTTAAGCATACAGTGGTAGCCAAAATTGTGGACATTTTGAAGTAGCATTCATTCCAAAAAGTAAAAAAACTACCTTTTGCAGTCATTCGGAGGAAAGCACTTCAGGAAATTTTGCTATATTTTTTGTTGATTGTGACCCATAGATACCAAAACCACTGTCTGTTGAAATGTTGACTTGCATATATATACTACATATAGATATAGATATCTGAATTTTTTGTGCTGTAACTCTCAAATTTATCAACCGATTTGGATGAAATTCTTTATGTGCATAGTAGAGTTACTACATGTTTCAACCGAGTTCGTTGGCCAGCTTCAAGCGCCTTTTTGTTTCAAAATGGAGGCCATTTGAATTTATGGATACTTATGGAAATTTTTATGCTTTCTAACTTTTTCTTTAAAATGACCTATGTTGTTAACTTACTTTGTGAGATTGTTTAAAATGTCTTTTGATGTTTCTAACATTCTGTTTAAAATAATATATAAGAGTTCGCATTTTGTGAAACGAAACTTTTCTTATAAGTATATAAAATTAAAAAACATGAAAATTTCAAAAGAATCAAATGACTACCATTTGGAAACAAAATGATGGATAAAACTGGCCAACAAACTTGTTTGAGACATTAGTACTCCTATCATGCACATAAAAAATTTCATTCAAATTGGTTCATAAATTCGAGTTACAGCATGACAAAATTCAGATATATATTTCTATATGTATATGGATATATCTCTATGTATAGTATATATATGTAGGTCAACATTTCAACGGAGATAAGCAACAGTAATTATAGCAGATAGTTTTATTTATTTATTTATTTGTAATTAGTTCAGCTAAACTTATTCGAATCTAAATTTCAAAATAGCTAATTGGTTTGTTATATATATATATATATATACATATATATAAATTATCTGCTATAATTAAGGAATTTAATAATGCTTTAAATGACTAATTAACTGCAAAATGAAAGTTGCAAGACATGAAATTTTGTGTAGTCTACAAATTGTATAATTTTTGTTGAAGATTAAACAAAAAAAGATTTTAGTATTAACTAATTTTTGCAAAAGAGTGAGATTAATAAACTGATGCTTTAAAAGTTACCGTATATTACAAACAGGGCGTAGCGCAAGACGCCAATGCAAGAATGAGTCGTGGAGTTTATTGAATTATTCAGTACACAGGTAAACTGAAAAGTTGCAATCAAGCAGAATACTTTAATATTTTATGATTTAAAGGTGTTAAAATTTAAATTTTACTTAGTATTTAAACCAGATATTTTTTTTATTTATGTATTATTATTTTATTTATTTATTTATTTTTGTACAAGTATATTTTACATTATGAAAACTATGTTCTGTATTATTATTTAAGAAAACTTTTTTATTAATAAATTTTTGCTTGTGAATATATTATTCCCATAGGGAGTAACTAACATGCACTATAAAATGTATGCTTTGAGTTATTATTTAAGAAACCCTTTTTTATTAAATTTTTATTTCATGATTGTAAACATAGTGTTTTATTGTATTCTAAAATAAAAATTTTAAAGTTAAAGCGAATTTTTAGAGGATTAAGAGGAAAAATTTTACAGTCTTATACTACTTATTCATCAGAAAAGCACTAAACTAACTCTTACAACAATAATGATTGTTACATATTCTTCTAACTAGGTCAATTACATTTGCACCAAGTTTGATGCCAATTACACTGATTAAATTAACACTTAATTTTTAAAATGATATGGTGCAACATAGCTGATCAGAGCTATAATGTAATGATTGTTATACATAAAATAGTTTATTTAATTATCATCATTTATAGGATATTTTCATAGTTTTTAAATACTTATTTATTATGATTATTTATTCTATTTAATTTACTAAGTTATTTTTTATCATTTATAGTTTTTGATAATTTTATGCAGATTTATTAATGTTAAATTAAAATTCTATTGTGATTAGCAATGATAAATATGATTGGTAAACAATTTTGGCAATCTAGCCCCATTAAACTTAAGAACCAAATAATAATCTCAATCCTTTTGATAGGCAAAACATTTTTACAAGTAAATTTTAAACTAAAAAAATTTTAGTTTGAATTATTTCAAGAAAAGGGCAGTTTTAAAACTTTTTTATATTTTCTTAAATTTTAAATTTCATGGGGTTTTTTCTTTGGGTTAAAAGAAATTAATAAATTTTCGGTACTACTCTATTATCCCGTCGACCAAAATACTATCTTATAGTGCCAATAATGGATGATCGTGAATGTCACATTCAATGACGTTAAATACGATGTATTTATTACATCATCAAGTAATTTTTATTTGGACTTTTTATTTGTATTTTTATTAATATTCTACTAATTATTTGTTTTTTTATCATTTAAAATAAAAATTACACCAATATGTATAATTTGGCGAAATTGGTCAACAGGATAACAGAGTAGTACCAAATTTTCTTTTGCAGCAAACAAAATATTTTAAAATAAAAGATAAATTTTGAAAAAATTGGAAAAAAATATTTTGAACAATCTTTTTGAATGGTGACATTTCAAGAACAATTAAAAATGTTCCCATTCCTTTTACTTCTGCAAAGAAGTTCTTAAATGTGCCAAAATGAGTACCTTAAAATGACAATCCTTTTCTGTGGTTATAAACATACAAGCTGTTCCCAAAATATTTGAACAAACTAATAATTTGGTCCACACAAACATCTTTCAAACAAAAAAACAACACCTAAATTCAAATCATTCCATTAGTACAATACATTCAATCAAAAGTATAGGATGTGTGTCACTATGATGTGATACACCAGTTTTCGTTCATAACCTTAATGATAATGAAAATATTTTAGTGAGATTTGCATCTTATTAATTTTGCTGGCATGAAATCTCTGTTATTTAAAAAAATAGATAGATATAATTTTAAAAAATGATTACAAAACTCTAAAAAGCATTTATAAAACTTTAATAAAAATTTAACCTTGAATAAAAAGAGCTTTTGTCTTTTTTTCTTAGGAATTTTATTGACAGATTAAAAAACTTACTGAAACTGTTTTATTTCTATAAAATTTATCCTTTTATTAATCAATATACATGTTTTATTTATTTTTATTGTCATCTATTTCATTATTATTATTATTATTTATTATTATTTCTCTGTGTGTGGGGGGGGGGGGATTGTTTTATTAAGAGATCTTCATTTTGTTATGATATTTAGCTGGAAAGCCTGGTTTATCCAGAAATATTAATGCAAATTGTCTGTTTATTAGAACATAAACTAGCCAAACTTTGCTCATCTAAATGCTTCCTTTTGCCAATTATTATTTTTTTCTTTTTCAAATTTTATGTGAATACACATTTTTTACCCACCATCTTAGAACATGCAATTACACTAGCATATTGATACTATAAAAAGTACTGAATTTCTATTGACATAGTATAAATACTGTCAACTGCATTCTGAATAAAGGAAAGTCTGGCTTATTATTTATATTTATTTATTGAATAACATACATCTGACTTGTGTGCTCGACATGAAGCCTGCTTATAAGCTATCGTCAATATACAGGGACGAGATAGCACACAAGGAAATATTGCAACACAAGAGAAGTACAACCAGGAGCTCCACACAAAGAGTGTGTGCAATGGAGCCAGTGGGATTCGAACCCACAACCTCACGGTTAGCGGTGTGGTGTCTTAACCACTCAGCCACGGAGGCCCAAGTCTGGCTTAATGTTGTTTAGATATGAATGGTGGCAATTTACAACATTCTTGGCACATCTAGGCAGGGTTGTTTGATTTAAATCAGATGATTTTTTAAAAGAAATCCTTGATTTAAATCAGTTTTTGTAACATTGATATTGACAGGCTGAATAAGGATCAAATTAATCATTCAAGTTAAATTAAAAGTTAAAACTTTTATAAAGTGAATATTGTATTTTGTTATGAAAGTATAAATGCAACAGTGCATTAAAAATATTATCTATTGGAAGTACATTTTCCAACTATTGATAAATGATCACAATTTCTAAAGATTTTCTTTTCTAGATAATCTTTTCCATTTTTTGCAAACAATATGCTGAAGCTAAATCTATTTAATATAATAGTATTTTCAGCGGAGAGTTAAATTATAACTCTTTACTTTTACGCTCACTTTCAAATTACAATATTCCTGATGTTGATGTATTGATCATATAATGTGATGGATACATGAATTAATTATGACATAAATAAATATTTGGATTGTTTGTCTAATATAGAATGATTTACAGTTTCATGTTTCTTCTATCACTGAAAATTCTTTAATTTCTACAATTGATTCCATAATCATTCTTTGTCAATAAAGCAAACTTGTTTACTGAAATTGTCAAAGGATGAAGAAAGAGGAGAGGGGGCGAATAACATTGACAACTAATGGCTTCACACTTTTAATTATATGATTTCCTTGCATTTGGTGATTGTTTTGTGAATTGTGTGAATCATTAGAATATTTGGTGCAAGAACACCATGTACTACTTCTAAAGCAAATTATTCTAGATATAGAGTATAAAACACACATGACAAGTTATTCAGAAACACTTTTTAAAATATTTCTTTCCACATTTCTTTAGACTTTTCCTTTAGGTGGAGGACAATGTTTCAAAATACTGCTCTTTAATAGATTTTCTCTTACAAAAAGAAAACGAGCATAAATTGAAAATTTAATAATCCTATTTACTATAACTCCAGTTTGCATTTCCTTTCTGTAATAATAAAATTTCAAAGAAAGTGCAATCCATTTTGGAATTTTTATTTAAAGAAAACAATGTAACAAAGATTTCTTCATTAAAAGGGAATCTAAGAGGTATCCCTTAATAAATTTATAAGAGAGATGATGATAACAATTGACAGGAAAATATATAAAAACTAAAAAAAAGTCTCTTTATGAATAAGCGACAGTACTCCTAGCTCCACCTGGATATTTTTGCTGTAACCAATATCAGAAATTTTAAATTTTAATTTAAAAAAGAAGGCCGCACTTTTCTTTTATAAAATTAATCCAAGTTAAAGAAATAAGCTATATCAACTATCAAAATTTTTTTTTAACAAATTGGTTTTATAGCAAGTGAGCAATACTGTTTGTAAGAATACAGCATGGGGAGTATAGGTCAAAATAAAGCTGACGATTACTCTTAAATAGTGAAAAACACATTTTTTCTTAGGAGTTTGAACCCAATTGGGCCAGTCGGCTTAATCGTTCAGAGTGCTTTCTGGTTTTTTTCAAAAATTGGATTTCCTTGTGTAAATATGGGTTAGGTTTCTTTAGAAAGAACCCCACAGAGCCCCCCCCCCCCCGTAGTGTGCCTATATTCCTTGTGTTGATTTCAAACCTAAACTTGCAGTTTCTTGACACATTCAAAAAATTAGTTTTGTGCATATACATATAAAAGTAAAAACCAGCACTGAATTCATATAAATTGTAAAATTGAATAACATTTCCCATTTTTTGATAAAGCAAAGATTCTATCAGAAGTAGCTGGAAAAATGACGTTTATGACGAATTTTTGAAATGTGACAATCCAAAAATAGTCCTCATAAGACAAAAATTGCTTATAACTAAAAATTTCATATATTTATCAAAAAATCCTGGTAGTTAATGCATTGGAAATTATCTTGAACGTTAGAATAACATTTTTTTTTAAATTCAGAATTTTTTTTTAAGTATCTTCTTTGAATATATTTTCTTTTTTTTCTTTAATTATTTTAAAAATAATGCATTATTTTATAAATTTTCTTAACAAAGTAATAAGTTTGAGTGAAATCTTTATAAAAATCTTTATTGGAAGCTAAATCTGTTTTTAAAGTTCATAATTGGCGATAAAATTATTTTTTGAAAACAACATCATTTAGCAATGACCCTATTAATTAGCTTATTGACTTATTAGTTGTTAAATGATTATAACAACTACCTTTTTATTCTAAAATATCTGTAAAATATTTTTCTGTATTTTTTTAGAAAGTTCATAGAAAATCATTTATATTTATATTTTCCCTTTTAATCATCGTATTTATCTAACTATAAAACCATCCAGAAAATATCACTAGAAGCTTCTCCATTTTTTCCTTCCATTGTTGACAGATATGCTCTAGTTTAATTTCATAACTTCTACAATTGTTTCTTCATTGAATAAATATCTAGAGCAGTGGTTCCCAAACTTTCTAGGTACATGACCCACCTTTCAATGAAAAATATTTTGCAACCCAAATTTCATTTTTTAAAAAATCGCGATTCACCCGAGATAAAGTTGCATATCAGTATAGCAATTTCTGTACAATCTCTATACCCTCGTCTATCCTATCCTATGAAAAGCACAAATTTTCGTACGGAAGATACATTATCAAGGAAAACAATAAAAAGAATACTGCCCAGTTAAACTGATGGCATTGAGCTCACAGGCTACAAATACTAATTGTACATTAAAGCCTTATATTTTCAAGGGTTAATTCCGTTCGAAAAAAAAATTAAGAAGGGGAAACAGCTCTCCCCTTTCCTCTTTTTTTATACTTAATCATTGAACCTCCTATACTATCAAAAACATGCTTTATCATATAAAAAATCTATATCCAAAATTCAGAGCAAATTAGATAATTCTTAATAAAAACCCATTTAGCATTTATATAATTTAAAAGGAGTTATCCCCTTCTTTTATACTTAACCATTAAACTTCCAAAACTATTCAGAGATTTGAACGAAATCTGAAAATTCTGCTTGAAAAACCTATTTATATAAATTAAGAGGGGGGGGAGGCATTAGAACCCCTGTTGCCCCTATTTATACTTATTCAATGAACACCTAATAGCAGTCACGGAATCGCCTCATCAGAATGATCCTAATCTAAATTTTGAACGAAAACTTAGTTCTGCATGAAAATCCCATTTATATCAACTAACGGGGGGGGATTAGAACCCCTGTTCCCCCTATTTATACTTATTCAATGAACACCTAATAACAGCCACGGAATCGCCTCATCAGAATGATCCTAATCTAAATTTTGAACGAAAACTTAATTCTGCATGAAAATCCCATTTATATCAACTAACGGGGGGGGGGGCATTAGAACCCCTGTTCCCCCTATTTATACTTATTTAATGAACACCTAATAACAGTCACGGAATCGCCTCATCAGAATGATCCTAATCTAAATTTTGAACGAAAACTTAGTTCTGCATGAAAATCTCATTGATATCAACTCACGGGGGGGGGGGGATTAGAACCCCTGTTCCCCCTATTTATACTTATTCAATGAACACCTAATAACAGCCACGGAATCGCCTCATCAGAATGATCCTAATCTAAATTTTGAACGAAAACTTAATTCTGCATGAAAATCCCATTTATATCAACTAACGGGGGGGGGGGCATTAGAACCCCTGTTCCCCCTATTTATACTTATTCAATGAACACCTAATAACGGTCACGGAATCGCCTCATCAGAATGATCCTAATCTAAATTTTGAACGAAAACTTAATTCTGCATGAAAATCCCATTTATATCAACTAACGGGGGGGGGGGCATTAGAGCCCCTGTTCCCCCTATTTATACTTATTCAATGAACACCTAATAACAGTCACGGAATCGCCTTATCAAAATTATCCTAATCTAAATTTTAAACGAAAACTTAATTCTGCATGAAAATCCCATTTATATCAACTAACGGGGGGGAGGGCATTAGAACCCCTGTTCCCCCTATTTATACTTATTCAATGAACACCTAATAACGGTCACGGAATCGCCTCATCAGAATGATCCTAATCTAAATTTTGAACGAAAACTTAATTCTGCATGAAAATCCCATTTCTATAAATTAAGGGGGGGGGGCATTAGAACCCCTGTCCCCCTATTTATACTTATTCAATGAACACCTAATAACAGTCACGGAATCGCCTCATCAGAATGATCCTAATCTAAATTTTGAACGAAAACTTAATTCTGCATGAAAATCCCATTTATATCAACTAACGGGGGGCATGAGCCCCCCGTTCCCCCTCTTATACATATCGAATGAACTCCAAAAACTAATCAGGGAAGCGCCTTGTCAGGATATACCTACATACAAAATTTCAAGTGGATCCGATATTTTTATCATGAGTTATCGCGTTACGCACATACGCACATACGCACATACATACAGAACGGACGGGCACATAAGCTCTCAGGCTATGATAGCCTGTGAGCTAAAAATTGGTAATCTCAATGTGTGTAAGTGAATAGTAATTAAAGTTATGCACAAACTACTAATAGTTAAAAGTACGTTTAATTATTTTGAAAACATAACTATAATCAATGAGATTTCTGGTACTGGTGTTTATCAATGTGGGAGCATACATTAGTATGCAATTTGTTTCAATTCTTTTCTTTCAAAAACAGCAAATTAGAAAAAACATGTTCTCATAAGCACGAAGTGTTGAATTCCATCGAGAATGTCGATGCTGGTTAAATGTTTCTAGATATTAAGGAAGAAATTAGGGAATTTCCTTGAAATACTATTTCCTGTTGAAATTGTGATATCTTTTTATACAGATGGAATAAAAGATATATTTTGATGACAAACCTCGATTGATCTGCTACCCACCAAAACAACTACCGCTCCCAGCAGTGAGCAGTGACCCATAGATTGGGAACCACTGATCTAGACTATTAGTATAAAATTTGAAAGAGGTCTATAAAATGTAACCTATTTCTCAATAAATTTCTGAAAAATTCTGCTGAATTGCATGTAAGGTCATCGACAAAACACATGCATAAGTTGATTTTAAACAAACATTTTAGAAACGATATTTATTTATCAGCTTGTTGATTGTTTGACAACAAGCAAAAGGATTATTGAAATGTAATGTTCCTGAACAAAAGTGTTTTTCACTTGTTGCAAAAAAATTTTTATATTTACCTTAGTCTTTATTAGGGAAAACTTTAACCTTTGTGCACAGAAGTGCACGATTGGACAACATTGATTTCATCAAATAAAAATCTTTTAAAAATTGTCAATAGTTTATTTTTATTCTATAAGCTATTGGCATATCTTTAAAAGATTTATTACTTGTTGTTAGAAAGATAAAATGATGGATTTTCGCATGTGCCCCTTTTTCCTCTTCTAATAAATACAGAAGAAAAGAAGAATTATTTTATTTAGTTATCAAAAGAAAATTTCATGACAATATTTATCTATTGTCTGTATTTATTGTTTCTACTTGAACCTTCAACTTTTATTCTGAAATTTTAGTACGTTGTTTAAAATTATATTGAATTTTGATCTCGCTATATAATAGTATAATATTGATTTTTTCATTAGAGATCTGCATGCGTGGAGCCCTACCACCAAGTCTAGCCTAGCCCATGAGCATATTTTCATTTTCGACAATCTGGTCTGGTCAGTCTTCACTCTTATCAGGCCTATGCCTTACTTTTAAGCCTTGAGTCAGTCCTAGTGAATACAAATTCCATGCTGTGCTTGGACCTTAATTAATTCTATAGGATATTGTAAGGCTGCGCCTCACTTACTTTCACCGTACCAAACTGGGACTTTCTTTATTATTTAATAACAACCATCGCCCACTTCTCTGGTCGGTTTCTCTAAAATCATCTTGAATGGAACAAAATGTAGCTAACAAATATCAAATTAGAAAAAAAAGTCTTAACAACTAATCAAATATCCATAACTGTATTGAAATTCATATAACCTTACATTATAGAGTTCAACATAGATATTGGCAATATAATAGATATAAAATCACTGAAATACTATATTTAACTATTCTTCTCCTGGATTAAAGGGCTCCTCTCCTGCCTGTCCTGCTCGTGAAACTTGCAGAGTCATTGCATCATCATTTAGTGATACTGATTGGTATTGCGATGTCAACCCCAGATACAATTCTTTCGCTCTTTCATTCTGGATCACTTCGCTATCCTTTATTTTCTAATCATTGTGTTTTTAGATTCCACTTGGTAAAAATGTGCTCCTCTCCTCCCCATAATTTTTGACATGCCCTCATTTCTAGTATGTGTTATAAACTATCTTAAGGTTTCAAACAGAACGCAATGTTATATTTTCTAATTTTCTTCACACTCCTCTCTGCATTCTGAAATATTAACAGAGGTCAGGAAAAAATAAAGCAAACTCATTACCACTATCAAATAATCTGAAATAACTTTATTTGCTTGCCTGCTTAACAAGGCACACTAAACTGAACAAAACACACACAGTAAAAAATAAAAACTACAATCAACATCTTTCCAAATACCAACTACCCAGAGTAAATACAACATCCAACAGTATAGCAGTACATCATCTAAAAACATTTAAAGCCATCCAGGACTACATTCCGGCCACCTTGTGGACAAACTATCCCGTCATCTGGTGGTAAAAGGCAATATCAAAATAATTTCACCAAAACATATTTCTCTAACAATGCTCCCCTATTTTGGTTAAATTGTCCTAAAACAAGAAATTATCCAGAAAATTGATTCGTGAAATTTCAAAAAAGTACTCTTGAAAAATTGTTTTGTAAAGACATCAGCAACATTAGAATAAGAACCAATTCATAATGCAGTTATATGACCTTACAAAATGATACTTGACATCTATATGTTTATTTGCACTATTTTCAATATTGTTATTTGAATAGTCAATAGTGCTTTTTGAGTCACAATATGTAACAGGAGTTGGTAAGTTGTCAAAGTCACATTCTCTCAGAATTCTATCTAATCATATCAGCATTGCTACACAATTCAGACAGTAATTTTTGACCAAATTAATTTTATATATAAATCGTGTTATGTTTAAATTAAAATGTCCATAGATTGAGTTGCTTTTCTTTTGTATTTGAAAGGGGTGTTATGTATGGGATCTGATCTTAAATTACAGTTAGCAATATTTAAATAGATATCATACTAAATTGAAATCATAAAAAAATAATACTAGATGATTAAAAAGTCTTCATTAAACGTTATAATAATATTTTAATTGTGCAGTTTTCAGAGTTTTCTCTTCTTTTGCAAAATAAAAAATGAAGACGTTCATAGCACTTTTTAAAAATTTGTATTAATACTGGAGAAAATGGAAATTTTACTCAAGTTTCATAAAATAATTTAGAACAGACTTTTGATTTAAAACTAATCATGTTATTTGTTTAACATTTTCTTCCTTGCATTTCCTTCTACATGTGTAATTAATGTTATGTATTGATCTTTTGCTAAAGTATACTGAATTTAATCTTAACTATATAAAAAAATAACTTCCCCAATTAACCACAAATAATTATATTTTCTTTTTCAGTTGCTGAAAATAATTTAAATTTACTAATTTTTAGAAGAATTGGTTGTATAGAATGGTGATAATTTCTTAATTTCAAAGGAAAGGGATATATATGCTTTAAAAAATTAAGCTATAGATGTTCAGCTGATGGAGACAAAAACAAAACCTTTTATCTGTAACATTTGCAATAAATCCTTTTCTAGAAAATCTCATCTAATTAAGCACACCTTCATTCATACTGGGGAAAAGCCTCACATTTGTGAAATATGCAATAAAGCATTTTCAAGGAAAGAGCAATTGAATAAGCACACCTTTGTTCATACTAGCGAGAAGTCTCATTTCTGTGAAATATGCAATAAGGGATTTTCTAGCAAACATTACTTAGAGAACCACACCTTCGTTCATTTTGGAGAAAAGCCTCATGTTTGTGAAGTATGCAATAAAGGATTTACTACGAAAGATCATTTAAAAATGCACATCTTTGTTCATAATGATGAGAAGCCTCACACTTGTGAAGTATGCGGTAAAGGATATATTAGAAAATTCGATTTAGATACGCACCTGTTAGTTCATACTGGTGAAAAACCTTACATTTGTGAAGTGTGCAGTAAAGGATTTTCTAGAAAATATAGTTTACAAATGCATGCCTATATTCATACTGGGGAGAAACTTTACAATTGTGAAGTATGCGACGAAAGATTTTCTAACAAATATGCTCTAAATAAGCACAGCTTTCTTCATACTGGAGTGCAGGTGTACACTTGTGAAGTGTGCAATAAAGGTTTTTCGAGGAAGGGTCATTTAAATGACCACATAACTGTTCATAAGGCGGAGAAGCCTCACAAGTGTGAAGTATGCGGTAAAGGATTTTCCAACAAATCATACATAAAAAAGCACGCATTTCTTCATACTGGGGAGAAACCTCACATTTGTGAAGTATGCAATAAAGGATTTTCAAGAAAACGTACTTTACAAGATCACATGATTGTTCATACGAAGGATAAACCTCACATGTGTGAAATATGTGGTAAAGGATTTACCAGCCAATCATACTTAAAAAAGCACTCATTTTTTCATATCGAAGAGAAAGCTAATGTTTGAGAAATGCCTAACAAAGGATTATCTAGTGAATATTTTTTATTTAAGCCCACCTTTGTTTATAATGAAATGAAGCCTAAAATTTGTCAAATATGCAATAAAGGATTTTTTAGAAAGGATATTAAAATAAGCACATATCTATTTTTACTGAGGCGTAACTAAACATTTGTGAAATGAGTAATCATTTATGCAGTAGACTCCCTTAAATCCACGACTCTCTAAAACCGACACATAATTTTCAGTTTCATGGAAACAATGAAACTTTCAATTCAGATGTAGAGACAAAATTTGACTTTTTTATTTTTATAGAAATTATATAAACACACACAGACATATATATATATATATATATATATATATTAATCTGTAATTTTTATTAATATTATTGAATTCATGCTTTTTTATGAAGGAAGAATACATTTATTTCTGAAAAAATTGAAGGTATTGCTGATATTACTGGTAATGAAAACCTTTTTGCCAAATGTATTTATGCATTAATCAAGCTTTTTTGGTTATTAAGTCTGGCTAAACCTGATATAAAACTTCCTTATTTCATGATTTTGATGTGAACTAGTGATGAACCTTTATGAGGCAAGTTTTATTGAATTATTTAGGAAAAATTCATTTCAACTTTATAATAAATATTTAACTATCCATTATTTCGTTGACTTTTGCTTTCAATATTTTAATCATTTTAAAAAAAATATTAAAAATTTTACTATTTTATTTTTTTACTTATTTTATATTTTTACTATATATTGTTAGCATGTGTGATAATCTCAATCGCATTATTAATTACAATGGAATTTTAAAAAAAAGGCAAACAAAGCAATGACAAAGAAATCTGCAAAATTCTAAAATCTGCACAACCTTTCATCCCAAGCTGTGTGGATTTGAGGGAGTCTATTGTAATACAATCTTTTTGAATGACAGTATCTGAGAAAGAATTAAACATGTTCCTGTTTTTTTTCTTATTTACCATGGGAGTTTTTAAATGCACCAAAAAATAGTGTCTGGAGGGGGCGATCATTTTCTATGGATATGAACCTACAGGTTGTTTCATAAATCTTAGAAGAAACTGATAATATGATCCGCACAAGCATTTTTTCAAATTAAGAGAACATATAAAACTGAATTTTTGTTCGCAAATTTTTGAATAATGAAACTATTTTAGTGAGATTTGCATCATACTTACTTTGCTTGCTTGAAATATAATGATATTATCAGAAGTAACTGAGTTTTTGCTGGTGACTCAGTATATTAAAGATTATGCCCAATTAGCCCAATGTTGTTTAGTAATAAATGATGGCAATTTATAACACTTTTCTACAGGTTTAGAGCTGGATGCTATATTCAACGTAGATTTTTATAATATATTGCTTCAGTCATCTATAATCTTTGTTAAATATTGATGAATCGGCCCTCATTATATCCATACACAGCAATTGCTTGCTCTTAATCAATGCTAAATTGAAAAGAAGGAGAAAAAAGAGCTGATTTTATCTCTTTGCTGTTCTTTGCCCCTACTGCATCTTAAAATCTCACAATTGCTAGTGGGCGCAGAACAAAAGTTTTTATACTGTTTCAAAAAATTAAGATGCTTATTATAGCATGAAAATTTTAAAAGAAACTTTGTTTGTTATAAATCAATCAGAGGTAGGGCTTGCTGTGCTTAAGCCATTTGATAGACCTCCCCACCTAGCTGAAACTGAAATCAATCGGAAAAACGATTTTTTTTTCAGAGCTTGAATGGAGATGGAAGCTATTAATTTTTGTTCTATTTAATGGAAAATGGTCAACACCTGAAAATTATTATTTCAGTCAGAAAATTTGGAATGATATTTTAGAAATATATAAAAGGGTTAACATAATGAAATACATAAATAGGTTCCTTCTGGCTGTTTTTAAAACAGATTTCAAATTTAAACTCACAACTTCCTGACACATACAAGAGGTCAATTTTAAGTCTAGACTCAAAAAGTAAAAATCTCACCATTTCTGAAAAACTGTGAAATCATATGACGTTTCCCATTTCTTGATAAAGCAAAGAATCTAGCAGAGAAGGCCTCCAAAATTGGCATTTATAACAGATTTTTGAAGTGTGACTGAGGGAAAGAATTATCATGAGGCAAAGGTTTGCTTATAACTAAAAATATCGTATATTTATCAAAAAATCTTGTTCACTAATGCATGAGAAATAATCTTAAAATTTAAGAATTTTTTTTCTTAAATTCTCTCTTATATCTTTTTACAATGTTGTGAGGTAAGCTATTGTTTAGTTTCATAACTTCTGGGTTATTCAACGAAGGCCATCCTTATAGGGTGAACCCAGGGCTGACTACCTCTCTTCCCTTCCTTAGCTACACACCACTGTCTTTACATTTTTTTCATACAAAAATATTGTAAGGTTTTAAAGAAATTGTTCACAAGCTGCAGTATTGCTTTTTTATCCTCTTTTAAACTGATGGATATGTATTCGTAACAAATTTTGCACAAATGTGGTTTCATTGCACGAGAAAAATGCAAAAAGCATGTGTCCTTAAACGTTTGTTTGCATTTTTAACCTGATCGTAATTAGTTTTAGTGAGTTAACCCATTTATGCCTAGCATCCCATTTTTGGGATGCTTCGAATTTTAATGAATTTATATAATTTTCTTCTTTATAGCATGAAAATAATGTGAAATAATTATCTATAAACGTCTTTACTTGTTACTTTGATACGACAGTGTAAGATGGATATTACTTTTCTTAAGGGTGTATTCGAAAAAACGGTTTTCCATCTTCAACAGCTCGAAATTTTCCGATACAATTTCAGACATATTTTTAAAAGTAGAAACATGAGACTTGCTGAGGATATTTTTGAAGAGACCTATAAGGTGCCGTGTGATGTCTTTTACGCTCAATTCATGAGAATTTGATTTATAAACAATAACTTCTCAGTATGACCCTTTTTTTCGTTCGCAGACCTCCCACTTCGGAAAATTCGGTTCAAAATGCTGCTTTTGATTGCTTTTTTTTGCAATATTTTCTGCATTTATCAGAGAATTGATAATTATGGTACCTTGTGTACTTTCAAAATAAGATAATTTGAAAGTTTGGTGCATTTGAGAGCAAAAATGAATTTAAAAATAAATCGGAAAATAAGCAGTTTGAATATAAATACACCCTTAAATGAAGGCTTCTTTTGGTATTTATAGATTTTTCATGTTGAAAATGGCGAAATGTAAAAAATAATTTCATTTGTATTTTTGTATCAAGGATCTAAGTAAATAAGGCGTAATGTTAGCTTGTAGACATCTTTGAAATACATGTTTTTTTTTTTTTACTTTATTCTATCTGAATTTCGGTTTTTGATGGATATATATGCTTTAGGAGTCAGAGAACCCGAAAAAAGGGATTTTACAAAATCTCTGTCTGTATGTAACATAAATTTTCTGGGCGCTTTATCTAAAGAACTAATGCACGGAATTTAAATAAAATGCATATTCAGGTAATCACTGAAATAAATTGATCCTGATTAGTTATTGGAGCAAATTACTTCAGTGGTGATGCTGCTATGCTGCCTTTTTCACAATTTCCACAACAGCTCTTTCTCAAGAACTACTGCACGGATTTTCACCAAGAGTCAGATCCTGTTAGTTGTTGACATGAATGAATGTTGTTTAAATTTTGGTGTGAATCGCTCAACAGGTGGAGCCGCACGCTATCTTTTTCACGATTACCTCAACACTTTTATCTCATGAACTATTGCACAGATTCTCTCCAAACTTCAGATTCTATTAATCCTTGATATGAATGGTTGCAGTTTACATTTAAGTGTAAATCACTCCACAGGTGGCACTGTTATGCTCCTTTTTTCAGGATTTTCGCCACAGCTCTTTTTCAAGAACTAATGCACAAATTTTCACCTAACTTTAGATTCAGCTAATCCTTGACATTAATTGATGTTGCTTACATGTTAGTAATCGTTTGAGAGGTGGCACCAGGGCCGTAGCTAAAAGTGAAGGATAGGGGGGGCCTCAAGAGAATATAGGGGGGGACTTATAAGTGTTTTTTCTCTCTCTCTAACGCAGAAAGATAAGTTAGTGCATATTCACATTGTAGGTACAATGTTTCTCATTAAACTGTTGTAATAAATTCATTTTATGCTATGAAGAGAATAAGATGATGAAAATTTTGAGTGTATAACTCGTGCGAAATTAAACATCATGTTAACTTCATATGTATAAATAGGATGAGGGAGTGTTGAAACACTTATTTTAGATATGGTTTATCAACTCTGCAAAACTGTGAAAGGTTCTCAAAACTAAATTAGCTTTTTGAACAGAATTTCATTTGAATTTTCGGAACATTTAATGAAAACCTTGAAACTTTTTCCAGGGGGGGCTCAAAATATTTTAGGGAGGCCTGAGCCGCCCATAGCGCCCCCTTAGCTACGGCCCTGGGTGGCACTGCTATGCTGCATTTTGCATGATTTCCGCAAAATCTTTATCTTAAGAATTAATGGACAGATTTTCATCAAATTGCAGATTCAGTAAATCCATGATATAAACTAGTTATGTTTTGGTGTCAATCGCCAATCAGGTGGCGCTGCTATACGGAATTTTCTTGATTAATGCAATAGTTTTATCTCAAGAACTAATGTACAATTTTTTCATCAAATTTCATTTTCGGGTATAGCTTGATAAATGTTATTGTTGCTTACATCCAGTATAAATCCCACAAGTACAGGTTTTATGTTGCATTTTTCCTGCTATAGTCCTACTTCAAGATCTAACGCACATAATTTGAAGCTTTTGGAAACCTCACGATGAGCATAAATTTTCATTTAATTTTGGCTCTCTGGTTGTGAAAGTATTCTTTGGAAGTATTAACATGCACGAAATGAAAGAAAGTTTTAGGATTACCATATTTGACTAGATTAATTGTGAAATTATATATTCAAGGCTACTTTTATGCATTTTTGTAGTTAGCAAAATATATGGCACTAGGCATGAATGGCTACATATATTAATGAGCCATTGAGGAGGCAAATATTTATATTAACCTCTTTTAAAGATGATTTTAAAATAAATTTTAAGCCTAAAAAATTATTCTTAATAAATTTTATAATGTTATTAGAATCTGTACAGAAATAAATTTATTTTTACAGTAGTTCATGAAAATATAAATTATAATGTGTAAAATACAATTTAAAATCTAATTTTATATAATTTTATATAAAACATATAATTTTGTTTTACTAAATATATTGTTAATATTATGCATGTTTCCATATTTAGTATTTGTACACTTTATGAAATAAAAACACATGCTTTTTAGTGAAGTTTTTTTTTGTATTTTTTTCTTCAGATTATTTTGAATTATTTTAAAGTGATTTTACCAAGAAATTCGATAAAACAAAAATTAAGGCATAATTGGTTAAAAAATGCATGAATTATATAATATATATTTGGTTTCTTCTGTCAAATATCCCTTCAACGACTATTCATATAAAAAAAATATGCGTTAAATAAACTATATAACTTAATGGGAATAATGCAAAAGTGTCATTTTACATTTAATTTTAAATGCAATTTTTGCATGTAATGTACATATTCTTATTTATTTTTTAGACAAGCCAATTTGTTTTTTCTAAAAATCAACATTTAACAGATATTTCATTGCTGTCTGCTGCATTTTGAAAATAAAAAATGATAAAATCTATGATCTTCCATCTGCAGATCTTGATGTAATAAGCTGTTTTCTAGAATGTATGTCTTTATCATAAAAAAATCTGTGAATGAATAGGCTAGTATTCTGCGTATAAACTATAAGTAATGTAATGTAATAAACTATTTTTGATTTTTTTTATTGACATCAGTGGTGACCATCCCACCCCAAACCCAATGACGCAAATTCTCCCCCAAAAAAGCCTTCATACTTTAACATTGACCCCCCCCACGTAAACATTATACCAATTGTAAAATATATTGTACTTATAATCTACTGCACATTCAAAAGATAGCGAGTTGAGCATAGCGAAATGAGTTCTTATTGCCCTTATCTAGAATTTAAAGGAAGAAAACACAGGAACATTTCTGGAAATTAAATGTTAAAAAAATTTAAAAGTGATATTAAAAAAAATCAAGATCTTTTAACGGCAAAAAAAGGGAAAAATATTAAGAATTTAAAAACACCTAGCTCCCTCCAAAAAATGTACTTTTTCTCAAATTCCCCCGGAAACTAAATTGAATGACGCATCTTAAGTCCCTAAACCCCTCTCTGAGCACCCCTGATTGACATAAAGTTATTTCATATATAATAGTGATATTTTATTGCATATTCTTCTGAAAAAAATAGTAAAGTATGGTAAATTATGTAAATAATAACTCTATCTGCATATCACTGAAAAATTTAAAAACAGAAATGAAAAAAAAAATGTAAAATTAAAAAGAATTTTTAAATGTTGTTTACGATATCATTACAGATGAGAATAAGGAGGTGTGTGAAGGAATGATACTGTACGATATCGTAAGGGGAAGGTAGGATCCAATATTACTAAGTGGTTTATACATTGCATGTGTACCCCTTTATATATCCTAGTTAAAAAATTTCCCCTTCAAATGAGATTCAAAATATTTCTTCCACATCCATTGCAGCCAAAAGGATTTTTTAGCCAATAATATTCACTGGCAAAGATGGGGAGAGGGGGAGTTCGCAAGGCAACCTTTGAGTTTTCTCCATTAATTGTATGGTTTTCAAAATTAACATGTTCACAGGTATATCATTCAGGTAATGGCATTGCCCATTATGCTCTCAAGTGTCAAGAGGGTAATAGACCAGGCCCATAGATAAAAGTGAATAATAGGGGGTTTATATTTTCTCTCTCTCCTTTTCCCTGATGCAGAGAAATAAATTAATGCATATTCACGCTATAGGCATTATGTTTCTTATTAAACTGTTTGTAATAACTTCATTTTATGCTAAAAATAGAATATGATGATGAAAAATCCGAGTGTATAACTTACTGCAATAATAAACATCATACTAGTTTCATATGTGCGAGTAGATGTAATAAGTGATGAAACACTTATTCTTATAACAATTTAGTATTTCTGCAAAAATGTGAAAAAGCATCAAAACTAAATTAGATTTTTGAACAGAATTTCATCTGGATTTTCTAATAATAAATTCATTTAGTGATTTTGGAATCTTTTCCAGGGGAGACTCTAAAAGATTTAAAGGAGAAGCTGAGTCTCCCCTAGCACCTCCTTAGCTACGGCCCTGTAATGAACAATGCCATTATAAAAACGATATACCCGGGAGCATGTCACATTTCAATATTTATATTCCATTGATTTGAGAGAGTTCATGTTTCCATTGTTTATTTTTAACAGATGTATCATATGACTAAGCAAAATCTGAGTCCCCTTCCTTTAGTTACTCACCTGAATTGTAATTGCCTAATCATAGATAATATCACCGACGAAAATTCAAAAGCTAAACTCAATATATTTAAAACATCAGTCAGCTGATTAGGACAAAACGGGTTGTTTAATACATACATGACTGCAATGGCTTCCACATCATTATGGTTTTTTTTAAGATATAACCAAAGATTTTACATCTTAATACTCATCTCAGAAATTCAACCCACCTTTTATCTCAATTTCTACTCTAACCTGATTTAAGATATATTGCATGCACAAATACAGGTATGCAAAAAATAACAAGTTCTATTGATCTAAAAATATATAATGTAATAGTTTAATGTATGCATTTTGTATTGTTTAAAGAAATACAATTTGCCAAATCTTATATTTAATTCAAAGTCAGACTTTACTAAAATTTGTTAAACAGTAGATTTTTTATAACTTTTCTTTCTGTTTTTAGATTCAAAGGTTGATAAAACTTTTTGGCTGAAGTTCAATGAGTCATCTTCTTGAATGAAAATGGCAACAATCTCTTGATACTGATACTTTAAAGGTTTCTGTAATCATCCAAAACAAAACTTTTATTTAAAACAATGTCATCGATTACTGGAGAAAATTCTTCCTCTGGTGAACAGCACTCTTTTCCTAAAAATATGAATAAAGTAAAACATTCTTCCTCTGATAAAAAAGCAAAACCTTTTATTTGTGAAATATGTTCCAAAATTTTTTTCAAGAATAGTGATCTAAGAAAACACCTCTTAACTCACACTGGAGAGAAACCCTTTGTTTGTGGAATATGTTTCAAAGGATTTTCCCAGAATAGTAATCTAAGAAAACATCTAAGAAACATTCATGCCGATGAAAAACCCTTTGTTTGTGAAATATGTTCTAAAGGATTTAATGATAACAGTGCTTTTCAAAACCATCTTTTGATACATTCAGATGAAAAAACTTTTGTTTGTGAAAGATGTTTCAGAAGATTTTCTGTCAAGAGTAGTCTAAAGAAACATCTCTTGACGCATACTGGAGAAAAACCTTTTGCTTGTGGAGTATGTTCCCAGGGATTTTCTCAGAGTAGTAGTCTAAGAAAACATCTCTTGACTCACACTGGAGAAAAACCTTTTGTTTGTGAAATATGCTCCAAAGGGTTTTCTCAAAATAGTAATCTAAGAAAACATCTCTTAATCCATACAGCAGAGAAACCCTTTGTTTGTGAAATATGTTCCCAAGGATTTTCTCAGAATAATCATTTAAGGAGCCATCTAAGAAACATTCATACAAAGAAAAACAATTTTTATTTATAAAATATTGTTCTAAAGGATTTACTGATAACAGTACTTTGAAATAACATCTTTGATGCATATAGATGAAAAACTTTTTGTTTGTGAAATACATGTCAAATGATTTTCTGATAAGAATACTCTAATAAGTGCTTGACCCATGCAGGAAAAAAACTTTTGTTTTTGAAATTTGTTCCTAAGGATGTTTTCAGAATAGTAATCGTAGAAAGCATTTTTTGTTTCATGCCAAATAGACACCTCCTAAAGATCTCTTATATTTCTATTGTCAAAATTGGGTATGAACTTGCCTATGTCATTGCATTTACAATTATCACATTTCTTATGTGAAATTACCTTTTACTACTAATAAAAAATGTCATTAAAAATTATTCCATGGCATAGTGTGTTTTTAATGATAATCAAATAACGATCGACATGTTAATTAGGTTACAATGGACTTTAATGTAAAGCTTTTTTCAAAGTTAATTTAAATTTGTCTATTATTACTAAAAGTAAAATTCTTATAAAAAATTAATATTATTCTGATCTAAATGAATAAACTGTACTGCAATATCTTATGCAATAGGAAAGGTTTTAATGAAATAATTCTTTTGAAAAATTTGAGAAATTTGCTAAAAAATATATTGGTGTGCAAAAACACTGTGACCATACTTGCCAACCTCTGACTTTTCTGTTTAGTTAAAAATACATTTAGTTAAATATGATTTGCAGTAAATGTGATAATTAATTTAAATCTACTTAATTTCCTTATTAAAGAATGATTCATAAGAAATTTTCCGATGATTTAAGTGAACCCTATCTCATTACCACATGATAAGAAAACAGAGGTTGTCCCATTAATACCCCCCCCCCTCAAAAAAAACACTCTGTACCGGCAGATAGCTTGCTTTAAGTACATAAAAAATGCACCCAAAAATTCCTTGATAACCTGTAATTTCTGAGAAAAATGCAGAAAACAAGTTGAATGTAGATTCTGCAATTCCAGAATTCAGTTTCGCATCTGATTAGGAAAAAAAATCGATAGGGTCTTTTAGAAGGGCGACCCCATTTAGAATGCAATGAACTAACTTCATTTTTTTGTGTTTATCAATATAATAGCAAATGGAACGGCGTGAAATACCTAACTGATTAGCAGTTTCTCTCTGAGTCATTGGAATTGCGGAATAATAAAGATATACAATTTGACGTGCTACTTCTTCATTGACTAGATTCATCAAAAACGGATTTTTTCTTTAGTTTAAACGCTTTTTTATAGACGCTGAAAAAAAGGAAATGCATTTTAACCATAAAACGTGTGGAATATCATCGAATTCGACGAATGAAATATTTAAAAGACCCGATCGATTTGGTTTAAAAAAAGCAAAAGTAATTACATTATTGAATCAATCTATACATATAATAAAACAGTAGGACCCGGTGTGTCTGTACATTGAAGATAATTGACAAAAATGGAGTCAGGGCGATAAAAGAAAACCAATGAAACACAAAAAAAAATTTTTTGAATTTTTTGTCTGTCTGTCTGTCTGTCTGTCTGTCTGTCTGTTTGTTCGAGGTTATCTTCGTAACTACTGAATGGATTTTTATGCGGTTTTCACTAATGAAGAATGCACACTCCCGGGCAGTGTATAGGCTTTGTTTCATCAAAATCGGACAACAGACAAAAAAGTAACAAAAAGAAACAAAAGAAACTATTAGGTGCGCTGCTCACGTTTTTTAGTACATATAAAATCCAATAGATGTCACTGTGCGATTTTAAAACGCGCTATCGTTATGTTTTCGCCAGTCTACTTAAGTATGAGAAAGTTTCAAGCTGGCTGTCGTTCCATGTGGTTTAGTCGGTAGAACGTCAGTGCGCCATACTGATGGCCCGGGTTCGATTCCCAGCATGGAATTTTTTTTCACTATGTTGGCATTAACGCCTATAAGCAATTAAAAGAATTTGAAATATTGTATTCAAGGCGAATTTTCTCTCTGGGAAAATTTCCTTGCATTAATATGTCAGTGTAATTTTTTTTTCGATTTAATTTTTTTTTTCGAAACTTTGTTTTTCTTAAAAAATTACAGTAAATATTTGATATTTCCCAACGTTTTTTGAATGATCGACTTGCTTTTTTTTTTTTTAATGTATGTCTGAACCTTATCTAACTACTTCTTCAAGATTTCTTTAGATAAACCGACCAGCGTAGCGGGCGAAGGCCGCTAGTATGTAATAAATATATTTTCAAACATAATGTAAAGTTTGACAATTTTGCATGCAAATATTCACACATCTTTAATTAAAATTGTAATCTGAATGCCGGCGAAATCCAGAAATTTTATTTTATATGCACTCACAGAAAAATAGTTTTTATTTAAAAAATCTAATTTTATTTTTACTGTGACATTATTTTCACTAACTGAAGTCATCTGAAAGTAAAATCTCAATCTCAGTGTCCATAATGAAAAGAAATATTGAAATCTAATATCGTTATGAGTAAAAGTGCGATGTTTTAAATAGTGACGTCCTTTTCTCTTCAAATGTTTTTTTAAAAGTTACTGTTATTAGTAATATGAAAAAGGCATCCGTAATAATATTGTAATTCCCATTTATCTGGTTGCTGAATGACATCATTTTCCTCATTTGAAATTTTTCTTTAGACATTAATTTTTATCATAAATTATTTTCTGTTATTTTATTTACATTATTATTATTATTTCTCAGTAAATATATTTTTTACCTCCATTAGTGCATAATTATACGCAATCATTTTATTGTGGTTAAATTTTACAAAAACAATTGAATTTTCTTTTAAATGCAAGGACATGTTCACTGATGAAATAAGACTTTTGACTCGTGGAAAGTGATAATGGAAAATAAATTTTTATTATCGACAGAAAGGCTAAACTGAGTTGCCACCATATTTAAGAAATATCGTAAAAAGTATTTAAAATTAAAAATAAAATATAAAAATGGAAATAAATTAAAAAATAGCTAAATTGGGCACACCTACAAATAAATAGCTTTCATTAAAAAAAAATAATCATCAAAAACGGTTAAGTAGAAAATTCAGGGCTGACGACACGACATATTTTAGCTTGTCTGAAAGAAATAGCATCGGAGGCTAAAAAATGATATTGTGACCAGTGGAAGAAAAATATTTTAAACGTGAACAACAGACCATCTACCTAATAACGTGTTGGCCCACCAGTTTCACAAAGCAAAATATCGCCACAAGTAGCCTGTGTATGACCTATTGTATAAGGGGGAGTAACAGTTCACCTAGAAGATGGCGTATCCAAACAATGCCATTGATATTTAAGAATGAATTGTGTTACCCCATTTCACGAGGCAACTTTCTCCTTATCTTCTTTAGTACAGTCAGGATCGGGGCCTAGTGAAGGTATATTTGGCGATTATGCCCGGTCAAAAGAACCACATGAGTGGGACTTTAGTCCTGTACTCTTACATTCAACAGTGTCAGTTGAATTATTCACTCTGAAAGAATTCTACTTGGACCTGTATTGTCTTGGGATATTAATTAAATTAGTCTGGTGTGAATTTCGCTACAATAAGGGGGGGAGGTCACAGACCTCCTTTTTTTTATAAGTTTCAAAGTTACTTGTTATGAATCGACAAGCGGCTCAATTCTGTCCTCTATAAAAGTAGCTTGGATCAGAAACATTTAATCTCACAAGCAGACGTAAGCATGAAAATGATTCCTGAGACTTTTTAGCTGCATTTAAATAGCATTTTTAACAGATGCCTTTGACGTCATCAAGGTGAATTCATTGCAAAATGTAAAGGTGGTCATAATGTTATGGCTCTTAGTGTATATTTTCCAAGGAAAATATTGTCCATTCAGCAACGAAACTAACCTCTTTTTTGTACCCAGAACAAACATAGATTTTGATGTCTCCCTTTTTTGCCTCCTCAGCATCTGCAAAGTAAATATACAAATTAATATATAAATATTTTAATTTTAATAGCTGACATATTTTAAAATATAAAATATGCAATAACAAGATACATAATACTGAAGTACTTAATGAACTTTTTCAAATATTGATTCATTAAAACCTTGAAAACGAAATTCAAAGCAAGTCACATGAAGAAGCTCGTAAGCTAATATTCAACCTATAGAAGCACTCTTTTCAAATTTCTCGCTTGCATTTTAATATTTTTAAATAATGTTTTTCTGAACACGATAACTGAGGTTAATCTCTCATTAGATTAATGTTTACATTTTTCGATTTTGATTGCAGCTTTTTTTTAAAATACATATAAAGTTATTTTCACTTTTTGAACCAGCTCCAAAAGTTTAAATAGCCTAAAAAAAAGTTACTAAAATTAAAAGCATACAAACTTATATCATTAAATGTCTAACTCAGCCATCTTAAGGGGAAAAAATCATTTAAAAATACAGTAGACTCCCTCAAATCCGCACAGCTTGGGACCAGAGGTTTTACGGATTTTAGAATTTTGTGGATTTCTGGTCATTGCTTTGTTTACAATTTTTAAAAAGTAATTTGGATGTAATTAATAATGTAATCAAAAGTATAATGAATGCTTACAATATACTAAAATATTAAAATAAGTAATAAACTAAAATAATAAAAATTTAGATAATTTTTAAAATGATTAAAATACTAAAAGCAAAGGTCAAGTTAATAATCATTAATGTACAATTAATTATTCATTATAAATATAAAATGTGTTTTTCCTAAATTATTCAATGAAACTTGCCTCATAAAAGTACATTACCAATTCATATCAGGATCATAAAATAATGAAGCTTTATTTCAGGTTTAGCCAGACTTAATAACTAAAAAAGCTTGATTATATAATACATAAGTATATGTTGTAAGATTGTGATTACCAATAATATGAGCAATATCTTTATTTTTTCAGAAATAAATTATTCTTTCTTCATGAAAAAACATCAAGTCAATAACCTTAACAAAAATTACAAATTAAAAAATGTATGGAATTGATATAAAACTAAAAAAGTGAAATTTTGCACCTACATCTGAATTGACTGTTTCATTGTTTACATCTGTAAAATATGTGTGGATTTTAGAGAGTTGTGGATTTTCGGAGTACGGATTTGAGGGAGTCTACTCTATTAAAAAGCAAGCAAGAAGTTTGAAAAGAGTGCTTCCATATATCTATATTATAAAGGCCAAACGTATCTGTGCGTAACGCATACGTCATTTTTCGAATGGCAACACTTTCTGATGAAATTTCAATTCTGCAATTTTCATTACTGCAAAATTTTTAACTCCTAGACATCGCACATTTTCAATCTTTACACCGTTGTGTAGGAAAAAAATGTGTACTTTTAAATGCAATTTGTTTGAAAATTGCATCTTAATTTGTTTTTAAGATGTTAATTTTTTTTTGTAGTTCTTAATTTAATTTTTTTGGAAGTGGCAACCTGAGTACTCCATTACTGTGCAAAGTAAAAAAAAAATAGCCATAAAGTAAAAAGAAGAAACAGAGAGGACTTATGGTGGCTAGGAGCCAAACACAACCGCGTGTTTTCGCTAAAAAGAAGGAAACTTTCAATGACAAGTCTGTGGAAACTTTTAGTACCGTATTTTCGGGTGTATAGCTCGCACCCTGTGTATAGCCCGCACTCCTAAATCGGGCAGTGCAGTAAAAAATGTTCGTGTATAAGTCGCGGGGATGCATCTTTGTATAGTCCGCGGGCTATACACCATTTACGAACGTATATTTCTATCAGGGTTCGCAGTTAGAAGCCATTAAATTATATACGCGCGTATAAGTCGGGAAATTTTAGACAAAAAAAAATTTCAAAGTGGGGGGGGGGGTCGACTTACACGCGAGATCTTAAAAAAAATCTATGAATAAAATATCGAAAAATAGTTTGCTAGCGAATCGGTGCTGCAGCACCCCTTTGTGTTTGTAGAGTACAAAATCCGATATCTGGAACATTTCCTACCTTGACAATTCTGAGTTTAAGATCATTTTTAGTTTATTTATCAATAATAATAATAATAATAATAATCTACCCTGCCCTGTTGCAAAGAATAAAAAAAAGTATGTGATTTATGTCATTTCGGAACAATTCAGAGGAGCCGTTCTTTTTCGGAACGATTTCGAGAAATCTTTCCTTTTCAGAGTTGTTTCGTAGAGTTGTTTCATTTCAGTCAGAGGAATTGCTCCTTTCAGAATGAGTCCGAGAAGTCGAACCTTTTCGGAGTTGTTTCATTTCGGAACGAGACCGAGGATTTTGCCCTTTTCGAAGTTTCAGACCGATTCCAAGGATTCGAACCTTTAGGGGACATTTCCAAAAAAGGACGAATTCCGCGATTTCTTTCCTTTTCGGAATCGTTCCGAAAAGGAAATTCTTTTTTACAGACTGGAATCGTCTTTTTTTAATCGTTTCTCAACAAATGACACATCTGATTACAGGTAACGTTAAAACGACTTATTCAGCAAAAAGTAAGTTTAAAATAAGTAACATGTTATATTGTTGTTTTTACCCTCTCAAATCAAGAGAAACTGCGTTCGAGCGTCATTATTTCTCGCTGCCGGTTAGTGCAATACTTGGAACTTGCGACAGTTCTTCCAAACCCAGAAATAACTGTATTTAAGCAATAAAACCTTTACAAACATGAGAGAAAACACTATATTTCGCGGCATAGAGAGAAAAATTTACAAATTTAGATGTTTTCAAATTTTTTGAGGTTTAAAAATTGTAGAAAAAATATCAGATTTCTAATTTTGTAAAAAAAAATCTTTGTATAACCCGCATCGTGTATAATCCGCAGCGGCTTTTTGGCAGGTTTTTTTCTTGTATAAGCCGCGGACTATACACCCGAAAATACGGTATATAGTTTTTAGTTTATAATAAAATAAAATGCTACTTTATAATGCTTAAATTTAAGCAGATTATTTTTATTTAGAGAAAAAAACGCACGGCTGATGTCAAAGGACTTAGCACCTATTCAATCTGATTCTTTTTTTCTCTCCGGGTTGAATTTTTTTCGCCGAGATAGCAAGCAAACAAAGATGATCTTGGCAATAATTCCAGGTTTAAAGTAATGTCCGGTTCCCCAAATTTTTGTCCAATTGTTTAAGACATTCAATTGTAATTATATTAAAATAACATTATTCGCTTAATGTAATTTTTTATAAATTTCAGTTAAACTTGCTAGAGCAGACGAATTTTTTAATTCTTTTTTGTTACCTGTCATTTTATCAGAAGGAAAATGCAAAAAAAATATATATATATTTAATTTTCTTTTCTTCTTGGAATAATTATATTTTTTATGTTATTTATTTTTTACTTTATTTTTAGAACTATTTTTATTTTCCAAATACATTTTCAGAAAAGAAAAAAAGTACATTTTCACATAGAAAATTGATCTGAAATAGAAAAAGAACGATGTGAAAGGCAAAATGAGATTTCATAATTCGCCAATATTCAATGTTTAAAATGTAATTGAAAATTTGGTTTGGCATGATTTGTAAAAATCAAGTTTTGCGCATTTGACGGAAAATACGGCATCTTCTTTGCACATTGAAGTGACGGAGTGCAATGTTTATTCTTTTAATTTAAGCTGTGTATTTTAATTTATAAAACAAATTTTAAATTTGTCATAGAGTTAACTTTGATGCAAACTTTTCTAAAAAAATTTTACGTGCAGTCATGTTTTTACTTTTAACATTTTAGCGAGCGCGTAAGATTTTTCGGTACTATTTGGTTATCCCGTCGACCAAAAAACTATCGCCAAATTATAAGATTAAATGCCAAAAATGGATGATTTGTGAATGTCATTTTCAATGATATTAAACACGATACACATGTTTAAAATGTCATTAAGAGGTGTTTAATACCAATTTTTATTCATGTTTTACTAATTTATTTGTTTTTCCGTTATTTAAAATAAAAATTATGTCAACATATATAATTTGGCTATTAGTTTGGCGATTTTTTTAATTCGGCGAAAATGGTCAATGGTCGATGGGATAATCAAGTAGTACCGATTTTTCATATGCGCAAAATCTATATTGTAACAAACAAATGTGTCCGTGTGTAGCACTGACGTTATTTTGTGAATGACAACATTTCAGGATAAATAACTTTTTGCAATTTTTTAATCTTCTAAACGTCGCACATTTTCAATTTTTACTTCATCATATAGAAAAAGAAATCTACTTTCATATACAATTTGATTGAAAACTGTATCTCATTTGACTCATTTACTGCAAGCTTTTTTTTTTAAATCTATATTACATATTTCCATTATGAAATAATGATACACAATTTACTCATAAATCTATGAATATTGTTCCTGATAATTTTCCATTATAAAATTAAAATTGGTTGAATAATAAAATAAAAGAATAGTTAAAAACGCAGATTAAATTATTAAAAATTACAAATTCAACATGTAATGAAACAACTTAAAATTTTACACTACCAAATAAGAAAAAAAAATTAAAATATTTTAAATTTGTTTAAAAACTATTTCAATTTATTGATTGGCTGTGCTTTGAAAAAAAAATCAGGTGCGAGTTATTTTTAAATTTATCTCTACCGAGTGAAACTCGATTACGATAGATTAATCTATTTGTCCTTAGAAGAATATAAAGAGTTTGGGATTTGTTTCCGGGTAATATATTATAGCAAACTTAAAATTTCCTTTATAAATAATAAGATAAAATAAAATAAAATAAATATAAATTTAACAGACATGTAATTGAATTACGTGCTCGAAGCACTAAAATGACCAGAAACAAAATTGCTGCCGTAACGAAATCTTTGACTAATAACTTCCGGCATTCGTCTAATACGGAAATGTGACTTTTGAAAAAATCCATTGCTTTATTTGATTCCATAATTAATATTTTTCATTTAACCCTTTAACCTAACCATGTTAGACTAACCATGCTTTTCCGATATGTAATATTTTAATTCAAAGATTGATTTAATATAATATTGAGATTAATGTTAATTTTTTGAATTGTATAAGTTAAAAAAATATGTAAAGTTATCAAATACAAATCTTCATACCAATACTTTTCACATTTGTTATTTTATGAATGAAACACTAATGAAAAAATCCGCAAAATACTTAACCCTTTGAAGGAAAAAGCACTTGAATTCTTAAAATGCTGATATGATTGATTGACACCAGAATTTAAAAACAAATTTGTTTCGAAATATTTTAAAGCGTTTCTTCACGTATTTGACAAAAATAAAATTGCTATTTCAAATTACTGGCGTCAATGTAGCGTTTTGCAATTAAAATTAAGTGGGATATATTTTATCTCACCCCTTTCAAGGGGTTAAAGTGTTAAAAATGCTTTTTTGGAGTTAGTTAGCAATCTAAAACGCATATTACATTTAGAAAATTCATTAAAGTTTAAATTTTTTTTAACTTAAACTACTTTTTTAAAAGTGCAAATTTAAAAAAATGCTTTTTATCTTTGCTATGTAACCCGGGAAGCCCGGGTTCGATCTACTAGTAACATTAACTTTCAAGTTTGTTTGTGTGACTAATGTATATTCCTACGAAATCAAAAACCAAACGTAATTTGTTGCCCAGCTCTTTTTTTTTTCTATGACTGTCACGCGCATCTCTTCTTGTTTTGGTCTTAGTCCACTGTACTCATCAAAGAATGCATGTGTATGCAATAAATAGATAATTGCACACATTTCAACTTGGGATGGGATGAATAGTGAATTGGCCGAATACTAACATTTATTCCTATTAAAGTAAGTAATATATATTTTATTTATTTATATACATTAAAAAAAGTAATATATATTTTATTTATTTATATACAGTAGATTCCCTCATATCCAAACAGCTTGAGACAGAGATTGTGTGGATTTTAGAATTTTCCAGATTTTTGGTCATTGCTTTATTTACATTTTTCAAACAGTAATATGAATATAAATAACAATCCAATTGAGATTACAATAAAGTAATATTGAAATTATAATATATGCTTATAATATAGTAAAATTTAAAATAATTAAAAAAAGTAATAAACTAAAATAATAAAAAAAATAGAAATTTTTTTAGATGATTAAAATATTAAAAGCAAGGGTCAAGTAAATAATCAATAATGTATAGTTAGTTATACAGTAAATTCCTTCAAATTCGCACAGCTTGGGAAAGAGGATGTGCGGATTTTAAAATTTTGTGGATTTCTGGTCATTGTTTTGTTTTACAGAGTTTCCCCAAGAGGGTTTCAGGGGGGCGCTCCGCCCCTCCTGCCCTTTAGGTAAAAAAATAGCGCCCCTCTTGTCACTCATTCAAAAAAAGATTGCGCCCTTCTTGCCCCACATTTGAAAAAGCGCAGCCCTCCAGCAATGATCCGAACGCGCTATAGCGCGTAAATACGCAAAAAGTAGGCAACGGAACACAAAGAATAGCCTCATACGCATCCCGTTGGACAGGTAATTTCGCAAAAAATCGCTAAAAAAACGGCAAGTTTCGTTAAAAATCGCAAAATAACGACTACTTTCCGTCAAGATTCGCAAAAAATGGCTAATTTCGTCACAAAATTTCACAAAATGGCAGGCTTCCTCAAAAGATCGTCGGAAAACGACAAATTTCTTCCAAAAATCGCGATAAAACGGAAAATTTTGTCAAATGAGTGGCAAAAAAAGGCAACTTTCGTCAAAAAATAGTGATAAAACGGCAGATTTCGTCAAAAGATTTGAGAAAAAAACGGCAAATTTCGTCCAAAAATCGTAATAAAACGGAAAATTCTGTGAAAAGTTCCGGTTTTTCGTGATATTTTCACGACTGTCGTTTTTTCGCGATTTTCAGCAAAATATACCGTTTTTTGCGATCTTTTAACAAAATCTGCTGTTTTTTGCAATATTTTAAGAAAATTGGCCGTTTTTTCATGATCCTTTAACAATATTTGCCGTTTTGTCGTGATCTTTTAACAAAATTTATCTTTTTTTTTCTTTTTTTCAATGTTCTGATGAAATTTCTGTTTTTTCACGACTTTTTGAACCGCTAGATTCAACTCTATAAAAGTGCCCTAAAAAATGAAAAAGTGCCCTGAAAAATGTAAAAAGTGCCCTGAAAATTGTAAAAAGTGCCCTTTTTAGAACAGTAGCGCCCTGCCCTTTTTTAAACCTGGGGGAAACTCTGCGTTTATATTCTTTAAATAGTAATTTGAATGTAATTAATAATGTAATCAAAATTATAATGAATGCTTACAATCTATCTGAATTAAATAAAATAATAAAAATTCAGATAATTTTAAAATGATTAAAATAGTTAAAGTAAAGGTAAAGTTAATAATCAATAATGTATGATTAAATATTAAGTATAAAGATGAAATATGTTTCCTAGATTATTCAGTGAACCTTGCCTCATAAAGGTACATTACTAATTCATATCAAAATCAAAGGAAAGGAAGTTTTAGTTCAGATTTAGCCAGACTTAACCAAAAAAGCTTGATTAATACATTAATATATTTGGTAAGACGACTGATTCCAGTGATATCAGTAATACCTTAATTTTTTTCAGAAATAAATTTATTCTTTCTTCATGGAAAAATATAATTTTAGTAATATTAACTAAATTAAAAATTAGAAAATATATGGAATTGATATAAACTAAAATAGTCAAATTTTGTCAATATATTTTAAAGGAATGTTTCATTGTTTACATCCGCAAATTATGTGCGGATTTTAGAGATTTGCAGTTTTTAGGGTTGTGGATTTGAGACAATCTACTGTCTATTAATCATAAAGATGAGATGCATTTTTTTCTAAATTATCCAGGGAAACTTGCTTCATAAACATATATTACTAATTCACATCAAAATCACAAATTAAAGAAGTTTTATTTTAGTCAGATTTAGCCAGACTTATTAATCAAAAATGCTTGACTAATGTATAAATACATTTGGCAAAAATATTGTGAGAAATGGTGATATCAGCAATATCTTGAGGTATTTTTTTATATAAATTGATTCTTCTTTCATAAAAAACCCTAAATTCAATAATATTAACAAAAATTACAGGTTAAAATATGCATATAATTGATCTAAAAATAAAAAGAGTTAAATTTGGTTCCTATATCTGAACTATTCATTGTGTACGTCTAAATTATGTGTGGATTTTACAGAGTTACAGATTTTAAGGTTGTGGATTTAAGAGAGTCCCCTGTATATGAATATTTACAATAATTTTTTTTCTTTTCTTTTTTTTAATATTTTATTATTTTTTTGAGAATGTTACAATCAGAGCAATGAAACACGTCGGATAGGAATAAATAAAGGTATTTTTTGCCTTTTGGCTTTTTTAATGTATTTTATTATTATAAGCAAATATTAAGTTACTTTGATGTATTCAAGTGATTTTTATATATAGTTTTATGAATGAAGATGAAAATATGAAAAAGTGTACATAAATAATGTTACATATTAAAGCCAAAATTCATACAAAAAATTACTTAAAGAGAAAAGCTATAGAATTAAAGTAATTATTTTGTTCTACATTAAAAATTTATATTTAAATGTTTATGAAATAGTTTCATGCATTCTAATCTGACACGTGTTCTGTTTTCAGATGTGCTGTTGTACTTGGAATAGTGATATTTGATATTCCATCTTGGAAATGAATCTTAGCTAGTGCATCTAGTGAATGAATTTTTGCTTTTCATACTTTATAGAAAAAGAAAGTGAATTGGCATAAATTTCATAAAGACCTTTTTATATGTACATGGTATTTGCAGACATTAACGGATATAAATTGATTTAAAATGTAGCAGTGTTTTTCTTTTTTGTATAAGAGCTCTCACATCTTGACTTGTTCGTCATTCTCTAAAGAAGACAATTGGATGGACTGGCAATTGAATCTCCGATTTGGACATTATTTTCTAAAGCATCCCTGACTTTTATAATTGTTTTGTAGGTAAATCAAGGTACCTTTATGTTAGCTGTAAACTAGTGATCACCAGCATTTTTTAAACCTCTTCAACCTTTTTTTCTCGCCAATCTTATAACATTAGCCTACAACAAATGGCCAATAGTTTAACAATGCAATGACTATAACTCTCTTTAAATGGATGAATAAACAAAAATTATTTAACAAAATACAGTAAAGATTAGATATAATGATTAATGAATATGATAATTTTCCTTTTTGATAAACTCTTTCAAATCTGCAACATTGAAACCTGCAAATACATTTTATTAATGATTTACATGATTGCAGATGTAAACAATAGAACTTTCAATTCAAATTTAGGGGTTAAAATGGCTGATTTTTTTAGTTTTATATCACTACATATGTAATTCTCGATAAGACTGAACTCATATTTTTTCTTGAAGGAAATATCAATTTATTTTTGAAAAAATATAAGATACTGATGATTTATTTTATACCATAATCTTTTAAACCATTATATTTTGTGTATTAATTAAGCTTTCTTGTGTAAGATTGACGAAACTTGAAATAAAACTTCCTTCCTTTATGATCTTGATATGAGTTTATAGATTACTTTTATGAGGAATGTTTCATTGAATAACTGATGATAAACGTACCTCACCTTTATTATGCGAATTTAATTATGGATTATTAATTATTTACTTGACCTTTACTTTCAAAAATTTGATACATTTTAAAAATTATTTCATTTTTTATCATTTTAGTTTATTGGATTACTTAATTATTGTGATATTTTACTATATTGCAAGCACTCATTATATTTCAGATTGTACGATCGCATTCAAATCGCTGTTTAGAAATCTGCATAATTTCTAAACAGCGGAATTCAAATTCCCAAGCTGTGCAGATTTTAGGGAGTCCGTTATAATACCTCAAACAATAATTATGAAATACAGTCTGCTCTCGTTAATTCGAAATAGAATAAATCGAATCTTCGCCTAATTCGAACTAAACATGAAGTACCGAAATTTTAAATGACAGAATAACATTGAAAATTCTCTTGATTTCATTTAATTCGAACTGACTAGAATTCTGACTTTTCCTTTTTTCTTACTTTTTCACTGATTTTATGTCTCTGAAATAACTTTTTATCACTTTTTTCAGAATTTTTCTGACATGCATTTGGCATCCGCTTTTTTAATATCCCCGTCTGTCCAACATTACCACACTTTTCTCCATTGGGCTTATTCCCGATTTCTTAAATAGTTTATGCATTTATATCTTTTAATTTAATGTTAAATAATATTTTAATAATAACAACTGAAAAAAAATTAAAAAATACTGTAACATAAATTTCTTTGTGATAGTACCCATTTAAAGACGTTTTCGTTTCCTACTTTCCATAATTCGGACACTGGATAATTCAAATATATCTTGTGGTCCTGACGAGACGAATCAATGACAGCCGACTGCACATAAACATAAACCTATCAATACTAATAAAACAATCTCATGTAATCGGGTCTGTAAAAGATTAAGCTTGGACAATAACAGAAACGTTTAAAAAAAGGGTAACATAAACTAGAAACTTTTAATTTCATAATGAAAACATCGTATCTAATTTTATAGACACAAAAACATCAGCTTACATTATTTAAACTCTCAAAGCCCTTTAATATTATTTAGAAATTATTTAAAATGGATTATTATTTTCTCCTTTTCATACGAATTCATCCAGTGATTGTCATTCAAATGATGCCAATTAAAACAAAATTTGTCCAGTTTCCAGGAGTGCTTAGATAACACAGAAGTACCTAAATCAGTTATTGGCCTATTCTTTTTTTCAGCGTATTTACATGGATGCAAATGCAGTGAGGATTCACAATTTTCACTTAGAAATGAATTTCAAAAGGAAGAACTATTAACTTGTCATTTCATAGAATCGTAAATCGAATTTCAAAAGCAACGGTGATTTTTGTGGCTATGAAATAACCCCAGCGTAATCCATCCTGACCGAGACTTTAGCACTGGTGTAAGAAGTATTTCCTTAAAAGAATAAAGAACAAGGGATGACTACCCCAGGAACTCAGTTTTCACTTTAGAGTATCAGTGCAATCCCGGGAAGAAAAAAGAATAAAGAACAATAAAGAATTAGTTCAGTGGCATTCAAGTTTTATATTTACTTTTGAGCACACAATACTTTAAATCAGATTGGTTTTTAAAAAGAAGCCTCGGTATTAGTTTCAATTAAATGGCGATTTCATTTCATTTGTCACATTTATATGAACATTTATAAAAATAAATACTAAATCATAAAATAGAAATTTTTCCAAATTGTTAATTTCATGACTTTTCCTCGTTAGGAGAAGATATATCCTCTTACAGATGACACAAGTAACCGTGACACCAGTCAAATCTTCCAGGATAGTATTAGCTTTTAATGCCAACGCAATGATAGTAAACCTTCTAATTTTTAACTAACAACTGCAATGTCACACTTCTTATTTTCTCCCACCCCCATACACCCTGTCACAAACTACCATAATTTCTCCCTCCTCTCCCAGCATGGCATTATTTGTGGACGGCTCCTAAGGAAGATTATGATAAAGAAGCTTCTCCACTCATGCTACCAACTCATTAATATTAATGCTATGAAAGAAATCTTTTAAAATATCTCATTTGCAATTCAATATTTCTAAAGAAATTTTACTTTTTTTGGGCTGCATAAGCTGAAGTCAATCTCTACAAAGTGCTTTTTTTTAAATTTCAATTTTTTTGAAGATTATTTAAGTATTCTCATAACTTCTTTTTAAACAAATTTCAAAAAGTAAAAAACAACCTATGTAGATATCAAGCTCCACTATCCACTGATAAAAATAATCCTTGGAATAAAAAAAAAAGCGAGAATGAAAAAAAAACAATTTTCTTCGATTAAAAAAAATAGAAAAAAAGAGACACCGTTTTACTTCATCAGCAATAATTTTTATTTTTTTAAACTGTATTTCCAATATAGTTTAAGTCTAAAACAATTAAAATTTTGTAACAAAAAATAAAGATCGTACATACAAAGCATTGATATACACAGAAATATATATATTAAAAACAATATTATTAACACATTTTTAAAAGTAATTATACATCAATTAAAAACAAACAGTTACTAGGCTTTGAAACCCCTTTCTTTCTTAATTGATTTCTTCTTTAAGTACTGGCAAAATTGGAAAAAAAACACTTTTAACAGGAGAGTAGAGTTCAAACATTTCATAACACAATCGGGACTTTTATTTAACATGTGCTGTCATTCTTTTGAAATTAAAAAAAATATATAAACTATAGTAACACATACAATGAGGATCAAACAGGATGGCAGATTTAAAAAAATTGTTATTTCTTTCTTTACAGAATTTCACCTAGTTTGCAATAAAGAATGTTTTGCTAAAAGAATGTGTTGAAGTTCAAAGGTATGATGAAGAATTCATACTCTATGGGAGTGCAAGGGGAAAAAAAACATTAAAAGCATTTTTTAAAACCTCATACAAAATTCATTTTGAATGTACTTTATTTAAATATTCAGTTCTTCCAAGTTTCTTACCAATATTTTAGTTCAGAAATAGTTCTTTTTTTTAAAATAGAACAACTAAGTGATTTAACAACAACAATAAAATTATGAGAAACAATGAGCACGACTGATTATCCTATGCAACTTTTATTTATGAATCCAGTAAACATGCAGAATAAATACTGAGCTATTTATTATACATTAAAACAAATGCTTATCTCATGATTGTTGCATAGAATGCATAATAATGAGCAGGCGTGGATCATTTCCAGAAAATCTTATGGAATCAAGGATTTAATTTACTTGCCTTGAAAATACAATGGTTTCGAAGACTAACTAAAAATTCACTAGCCAGTGGCGAGTAAAATGATGCATATTTCCACCCCTGATAATGAGGTATGTTCCATTAAAACACTTAGGAAATTTTATGAGATTAAAATTTAACAAAGAAGTAAGTTTATTTTTCATACTTTATTTTAGCACATTTTCCATATTTTTTTTCAAAAGTATTACTTCAAAAAAACATTTCCTATCGCTTAAGACATTAAGGTACAAATTGTCCTTTGAAGCTAATTATTTTTTTTAGTTTAGGGGAAAATTACTATGCAATAAAATATTTAAAAACAATTACCAAAAAGATTTACGTAAAGGTTTCGTAAAAATGATAACAGTAAATATAATGACAAACTCAGGGTTCAGATAACTATTCTGAGAAAATCCTTTAGGTCATATTTCCCAAACAAAGGGTTTTTCTGTTGCAGTATGTGTATTAAAATGAAGATCAGTTCTTAAAAAAATATTCTGAGAAAATGATTTTAAATATATTTCACAAAGAAAAAGGTTTTTACATTCCTTAATAAATTATGAGATATCTTTCGAGATGACAATGTCTAGAAAATCCTGTAGAAAAATTACACAAACTAATACATTTTGGATAGCCTGGTGTCAGTGTTATATATACACACATATACATATGTATGTATGCAAATGTGTACATATGTGTGCATAGACATACATATGTATGTATATATAACCCCCCATCGGTGCCCATCGAAAAGTACCAAAAACACAAAAATTTTATATTGCATGTTCCAAGAGATGGATTCTTAGATGATCATTTCGAGAGAATCCTTTAGCACAAATTTCACAAACAAAGGGTTTCTCTCCAGTATGTGTCAACAGGTGTTTTGTTAGATTACCTTTCAATGAAAATCCCTTGGTACATGTTTCACAAACAAAGGGTTTTTCACCAGTATGTGTCAAGAGATGCTTTCTTAGATTACTATTCCGAGAAAATCCTTTAAAACATATTTCGCAAACAAAAAGTTTTTTTCCTGTATGCATCAAAAGATGGGTTCTTAGATTACTATTATCAGAAAATCTTTCAGAACAAATTTCACAAACAAAGGTTTTTTCCCTTGTATGCATCAAGAGATGGGTTCGTAGAGTACTTTTCAAAGAAAATCCTTTGGAACATATATCACAAACAAAGGGTTTTTCCCCTGTATGCGTCAAAAGATGTCTGCTTAGTGTACCTTTCAAAGAAAATTTTCTGGAACATATTTCACAAATAAAAGGTTTTTCACCTGTATGCATGAAGACATGTCTTCTTAGAGTACTTTTATCATTAAATGCTTTTGAACATACATCACAAACAAACGATTTTTCATTGCTATGTATCGAAAGATGTTTTTTTAGATCATGATTATTAGAAAATCCTTTCGAACATATTTCACAAAAAAAGGGTTTTTCACCTGTATGAATGTTTCTTAGATGGCATTTTAGAATACTATTCCGTGAAAATCCTTTGAAACATATTTCACAAACATAGGGTTTTTCTCCCGTATGAGTTAAGAGATGGCTTTTTAGAGTACTATTGTGAGAAAATTCTTTGGAACATGTTTCACAAACATAGGGTTTCTCTCCAGTATGAGTTATGAGATGTTTTTTTAGATATTTTTTTTTAGAAAATGTTTTCGAACACATTTCACAAATAAAAGATTTTTCTCTTGTATCAATAGAGGTATGTTTTTCTTTTTTATTATTTTGAGGAACGAAGTGCTGTTCAATAGATGAAGAAACTTCTTCTGTAATCAATGACATTTCCGTAAGTGAAAAAAGTTTTGTTTCAGAAGATTGTAGAAACTTTTTAAAAGTATCAGTATGACCAGATTGTTGCCATCTTCATCCAAGGAAATGACTTATTAAACTTCAGCGATAAAGTTTTATCTAACTTTGAACCTAAAAATAGAAAGGAAAATTATAAAACTGCATTTTTTAATAAACTGCACTAAATTTTAAAGCTGAACTATCAGATTGAAGTGTTTCACTTTCATAAATAATACAAATATTCATACATTAAACTATCAAATTATATTTTTAGGAATAATAGAATTCGAATATTTTTTGATAGATGTAGATGCATATTGTGTAGGTGAACATACAATAGAATGGACACTCCCATACTCTGCCCCATAATACAAAAATAATACTGGCCAACAGGTGAATAATTCTGGAAATTTGGCGATTGATTTTATTTTTACAACTTTCCAAACTGAATAGTATTTACTTGCATTAATAACAGATTGTAATAAATTTTAAATAAAAATTAAATATTCAGGATGTAAAGTTATTTTTTAAATTAAAGTATATTTTAATTAAAGTTCATAAATCATTTCATAATTAAAATAAGGTATCCTGGGGGTAGTAATGCCATATTAAGGTTCTACTAAATTGAGTAGAGATATACTAAACTAAGCAGTGAGGCTGTTTAGACATTTTTTTTAAAACAAATATAAGATTTGATACAGCAGCTTATTTACAATGTCTACAAGAAAAAATATTTTAGCAGACATGTATTCAAAAAATGTGGTAATGTGATTTCTTGATCAACGCCATTTAGTGTTATTAACCACTTATGTGGGTAATAACATCATGCATACAAAACTATAAAATAAGATGTAATAATGGCATGTAAATTGTTCAATTTTAAAAATACAAACACTACCAACCTTAGAAATGAACAAATGCTTTTACTTACATTAATTGCAATATCAGGATGCAGTAATAATTATTTGATATTTTATTCTTCTGACATTGAAAAATTAGAAGCATTTAGGACAAGCAGATTAATTTTATACAAGTTAATTTCAAACTTTTGGTTTTCAACTACGCTGTGTCGTGCATATAATAAATAACGTAGTTCTACCACTGAAAAGAATCATACAGGCCAATAACACCAGTGGATGGTGTTATTTCCTTAGTATACATTTCTACTGTTATACTTTCCAATCGATTAATTTTAAATGGCCTCAAACAGTTTTAGAGCATTCTCGAAATTTTGCAGTAAGCTTCAGACTTTCGTGTGTGGATTAGCTTCAGTTGATCCATTCAATTTCTCATTGTTAAAGAGAAAATGTCACCCAAGACCTTTTCTATACACATAACTCTTATTGTAATATTTGAAGCAATGTTAAACTGGGCAATAGTATGTGCTGGTGTCAAAAATGATCTTGAATACGGATATTTTTCCCCGGTGGGATTCCTGCAGCTTCGGAAGTGACGCTTTGGAGTCCTATGGAAGGTTGTTCGTAGCACTTCTAAACCATTAATAAATATCAATCCCAAATCTTCTTATCGTACCCTTAAACAACTTAAAATGAAGATCAAGAACCTCATTTCTGTATATTTCAGCATTCATAGTAGCACCGGTAAAAATGTGTAGGTCAGTGCAGCGTATTCAAAATAATGCCCGCCCATACCATGGTTCCACCACTGTTTTATTGATACCGGATGTTTGCAGCCTTGTTGTTTATGTTTTCCCCTCCCTAATAATTCTCCAAACAAAATCAAGATTCAATGTTAAAAAGTACTTGGCTCCAGTCTGTTGAACTCCAGTGATAGTCCATGAACTAACAGCACAAAACCCATGTCATCAAGCACAAGAAAAAACATTTATTTAACAGAAGAGTTAAAATAGTGGAAACAACGAAAGAAAAACTTTATTTTATGGAAGAGGAGAAATTCGGGTGAATTCCATAAAAAAAGGGGTTTTATGGAAGGGTTACACAGAGAAGTATGGAAAGATGTATGCTAGGCATAACTAGAAGCGACAGAAAGAGAATAACCTGGATAAGAAATCAGACAAAAGTTTTTGACATCCTTGACACAATCAAACAGCTAAAATGGAAATGGGCTGGGCACACTGCAAGAAGACAAGACAATAGATGGAGTACAAATATACTACAGTGTTATCCCAGAGATGTAAAACAACCAAGAAGACGACCACAGGTAAGATGGTGTGACGAAATTAGAAAAGTGGCTGGTGTAAATTGGATGACAAAAGTACTAGACAGGAAACATTGGAAAAATCTGGGGGAGACCTACATCCAGCAGTGGATCGATAACGGTTGATTATGATGATGATGCTGATGATGATATAGCAGTTTAATAATCCCGATTTTACACAACTCTACAAGACTGATTTTGTAAACATTTATTTTTAAATTTTATTAAACTTTCTTTCATTTATTTAATATTTAAAATTAATTTGATAACTGAAAAGAATTTTTTGTATCAATTACATTTACTTTTTAACTTACTTATTCTTCATTCGTCTTTTTTAACTTACATATTCAGAGAAAATGTTATTTTCTTATTAATGTTTGTTCTCTTAATGTTATTGTTATTTTCTTTATGTCTTGATAGAGGGCCACGCAATTCAAATGTTTATTATATGTATCGGTTTTACACAATTCAATATAATTGATGAAGTTTTTTTTACATTAAACATCCATTCATTCATTTAATATTTAAAAATCAATTTAATAATTTTTGGTATCTATGTACTAATATTTTTTAACATACTTATTTCAATTTTATACGATTTGATTTTATACGATTATTAACTTTCTTTCTTTCCTTCACAATAGATTGCAACACAGTGAAAATTTTTATTTTATTTTTTGAATTTATACAATTCTACAACGTTGATCAAGTTTTTTTTCTTTTTTTTTATTTCATTAAACTTGCTCTCATTCATTTAATATTTAAAATTAACCCATTAACTAAAAATAATTTTTTGTTTCTATTACTATTTTTTTAAATACTTATTTTGAAAATGTTGAAAGATATAGATATTGCAATAAAATAAATTAGCATGATAATATATAATTGAAACATATAGTGATAATTTTATTTTTTATTTACCTTAAAAACTCGACATTAATAATAAAAACAGAACTTAATGGATTTTTTTTTAATCTTAATTATAAGCCTTCCCCTATCCATACAAGGGAATGTTTTTGTGTGTGGGGGGGGGGGGGAGGGGGATTACTATCGGGATTTCACGGTAACTAAAAAATTGCAGAAAAATGTTTTTCATTTTTTTTCTGGGTCTGTAAGTGAGGCAATAAAATAGAAGATTTTTTTTTTTTTCAAGTTGAAATTTTCACTAATTTTTTTATAAGGATAAATAAAATAATTTGATGAAATGCACAATTCGATTGTACCAATAAAAAAGTATCTAGTGTTTGTGAAGATTTTACAGTTTGTGTTTTGATGGAAATTTTTAGAAGAAATACACTTTATGCAAGAACGAGTGCATACAAATATTCTTTAACTCTTTAATCATCTTGCACAAATTTTCATGAATTATTTATGAAATACCTGAAATCAAAGAATTGGCATAAGTAATCGGTGTGGATTGCATTACAAATCTATATTTTTTATGCAATTAAAAAAAATAATAGTAAAGCTTTTCTTTATTTGAAATGTAATATATGATGGAAAAAACACCAAGTTATGTGTTAGGACAAAAAACATATAATCTCCCTTAATTAGATCATTTCAACAAGAATAATAAAAAATAAAAAGAGCCTGAACTCATAAGTAGTTTGAATGAAAGGAAATAATGCATACTAAATACAGGTATTTTTTACTCTAAAAGTGAAATAACTTTCCTATAATCAAGTACTTTCAAAAAGTATTGATAGTTGTGAAGTATCAACAAATTGTGTTGACAAAAAATTTTGATTTTGACACAAGTTAATAGTGTACCTTTAAGAAAATTTCATTGAATAATTCAAGAAAAATGTATTTGATCTTTATAATAACTATTTAATTATATACAATTAGATATTTAATTGACCTTTACTTATAATAATTGAATCATTTTAAAAATTAACTTCATTTTTATCATTTTAGTTTCTTACTTAATTATTTCAAAATTTTACTTTAACGCAAACGCTCAATATAATTTTGATTGCATTATTACATTCAAATTTAATATTATTAATTATTAATATTAATAATTATATTAATATTAATAATTAAATATTAATAATTAATAATATTAATTATTACATTCAAATTATGCTTATAAAATTCTAAACAAAACATTGGCCAGATATCGGCACAATTCTAAAATCCTCACAACCTGTTATTTTAAGCTGCGCAGATTTGAGGTAGTCTTTATTTTCAGATGGTGATAGTCAAGTAGAAATAGAGCAAAATAAGGCCTTGCCTTGCAAAAATTTGGGTAACTCTGATTTTTTTTTTTAACTGTATAGGTTGTCCTTCTAATGGAAAAACAAAGATTTCGACCTTCTAGACTTTGTGTGCTTTTTACTGGAGCCAATAAAACAAAAATTTTTGACACTTTTTTCGATTTTTCTGAAATAACTCGGTTCCAATGCATCTTACAGAAAAAAGTCCAGTTACAATTTTGTAGAAAATAAAATTTCCTACATCATTCATGTTTGCAGATATCTCAAACAGGAAGCAACATACGGAGCCGAGAAAAAAGGTAAAATTTTGAAAAAGTGGAAAAGTAAACAAATGGTGTTAGTTTTTACATAATAATACATTTCTACTTAATGTTTTCATAATAAACTTTGTAAAACATGATATCATCTACAAGTTTCATTCATAAGGTAATTAGTTATTTGTATCAAACTTTGAAAATAACTGCAACAAAATTTTGCATGAAAACAGAAGAATACCGCCTGGCAAGTCATTAATTTAAAAACGAGTCTTTATTTTTGGTATTGAATAAACCATGTAATTTATTATAGTAAGAGCAATAAAAAGTAATTAATTATAGTTGAGAAACAGGCGAGAAATATTTATGAAAAAATCTAGTCTGTAGATAAAGTCGCGGCCAGAATCGAAAGTTGAAAGTAGACTTAAGTGCTAGGAATAAGATAAAAAAATACTTCAAAGATAAATAAAATATAATGTAGAAATTTAAAAGGAGAGCGTATCCAGGGACAAAACTAGATAAAAACAAGTGTATTTGCTATGATGGAAACTTGTATAAATGGAATTCTTTTCAGGATCTAAAATTTTAAAATAAAGCAATGGATATTTCTAACTTATAAAATTCTCTTAGTAAATTTATTTTGTGGAGGAGGGAATGGGAAGTATAAAATGCATTTTTACCCCTGATGAAAAAAAAATCTTGTTTGTCCTAGGAATATTGATTAAGAATAACTGCTAAAAATGAGATGGGCAAGTCAAAAATGTATGATTCTATATGTTTAAAATAACATCAAAAGAAATATTGATAATTTATCAAGTACATGAATATTTTAAAAAAAAATTCTGAGAAAGGCATCATGTCAGGGAAGAAAAAGTAAAGCACTGCTTTTGCCATTTTTTTATTTACTAATTTAAAAAACTTGTAAGCAGATTTCAAAATTTTTATACCAGTTTTATTTATTATAGGGCCAAAAAAAGGGGGGGGGGAAATGTCTTGATACATACTTTCCTTAAGTGTTTCTTTAACCCCTTGGGGATGAGCAACATGTATACGTGCCGCAAAAAGGCTTAAGAATCCTGCTTTATTCCCACCAGTAAAATTATACTGTAAAATCTGCCTTATTTAATCAGAGCAATTTCCTGATTGAATAAGACATAAATTTCTGTTTTTTTAAACCGGTGACAAAACATTAAAAATTTCGTAAAAGGCTCCCGTCCCGAAGGCGTTAAGGCATATGACACATTGAGTAGACGTATGCGACAAAAACATAAGACAGGAGGCAAATTTAAGTTTCAAACAAGTTTATCTTTTGTTAACAGAAATAAATGTCTCTTGAATCACACATTTTTGTCACATGTCTGCTCAGTATGTGACAGGCCTAAGATTGTCATAGGGACTGTCACTGTGGCTGATACAGATAAGAAAGTGGAGGGCAAAGAGATTAATGAGAAAGGTCCCTATTAATATCGCCCACTTTTACTTCCCCTTCAAAACTTGCAGCAAAATGAAATTTTGCAGAACTCTTCAGAACCCATCCCTGAACCAAAATGTTCCAGTCTTTAAAGACCCAAATGCAGAGAGGCACAAACTTGTTAAAGCAACAGAGCCTGTATTTCTTGCCCTGTATGGAGGAGATCCCAGTCAAAACTTGAATGTGTTGCAGTATGTCTGTTTTGCTAAAACAGCTAACAATATTAAATTAAATTTAGAGAGACTGCAACCCTACTCGAGATTCGACTCAATATCATACGTTCTGGACAAGTTGACATGGTTGGGAAATGAAAAAGACCCTCTCCAATGGGCTCGAATGCGGATGGGCATGGACTCATTCCAGTCACCATGATAAATGAGCCAGACCCTCAAAATCTATTAAATTTTATGTCTTGCCAATGTAAAAAAAGTTGCAGTAAGAAGTGCAATTGTAGAAAGGCAGGCTTAAATTTTTAAATTATTAAATTTTAAAAATAATGATGAAAACAGTGATTTATTTTTCTTTCCTGACATAATGCCTTTCTCAGAAAAGTATTTTAAATATATTCATATATTTGACTAATTATCAATATTTCTTCCAGTGTTATTTTAAATGCATAGAATCATGCATTTTTGACTTGTCAAACTCAATTTTAGCAGTTATTCTAAATCGATATTCCCAGGATGACACAAGATTTTTTTTTTCCATCAATGGTAAACATGCATTTTACCCCATCCCCTCATCCGTAAAATAAATTTACTAAGAGAATTTTATAAGTTTGAAATATCAATTGCTTTATTTAAAAATTTTTAATTGAATAATAATAATAAAGAAATCTTAAAAGAATTCTGTTTATACAATCTCCTTCTTATCAGGTACATTTGTACTATCTAATTTTGGCTCTAGATATGCCATTTTCCTTTTAATTTTCGAAATTACACCTACTTTATTAAATATATGAAGTATTATTTTTTTTTTTTGGTTTGTTCTATTCCCAGAACTTAAGTTTACTTTAAACTTTCTATTCTTAGCCCATCCTCTGGGGCATGCCTGCATCTCCCGACTAGGTTTTTTGGTTAAATTTTCTTCCCCCTTCTCAAATATTCCCTAGTTACTTTTTATTACTCTTACTGTAATAAATTACATGGTTTATTCAATACAAAAAATAAAAAATCATTTTTAAATTAGTGTCTTGCCAGGCGATATTTTCCTGTTTTCACCCAAAATCCTGTTGCTGTTTTTTTCAAAGTTCATTACAAACAAATAATTATCTTATGAATGAAACTTGTAGATGATATCATGCTTTTCAAATTTTATTATGACACTTTTGTCTCTAAAGCACAAAAACATTAAGTAGAAATGTATTATTATGGAAAAAATAATGACGTTTGCTTACTTTTCCAAATTTTACCTTATTTTCCTAAATTTTGCAATGACTAGATAGTTTTATGAAATTTATAGTTTAGAAAGTGTGGAAGAAAGGGGTGGGAATACTTTTATATTACCTGGGCACGAGTGATCAGCAAAATATTTTCAATCTCACCAGCACTTTTCTTTGTCAATCTTATTACTTTAGCCAATAACATTGCAATGAAACACATAGCTCTGTGTGAATGAATAATGAAATTAAAATATTTTGACAACAAATTGTTATAATTAAAAGTTAATTATTTAAAATTCATTTATTTCAGTACATTTATTTACAGAATTATTTAAAAAATGATGATAAAATATGTAAATCTAAAACTATTAAGATAAGTAAAATGTCTCATCAAATTCTGTTTAAGAAGGAAGTTAAGTCAATAACAGAAATGTTTAAGTAAGAGATAATGTAAACTAGAAACAGTATTATGAAGAAGTAGAAAGTAATAATAAAAGAAATCTACTACTTCCATCTTAAAGCGGCTACTTCACTCACATGAAAACATTGTCTTGCTAATCTTAAACCCATTGGAAGAAATGCCTCGTTTGTATTTCAAAAGATTTTTTTTCTTTTTTTGCATTGGATAGCCCTAGAAAAGCTATTTTTTACTTTTACTTTTTATTATACCGTAAAATACCGTTAATCCGCCCCCCCCAAACGAAAAGAAAAATCGTACAATAGTTAGAGGAGGGCGCTTACATGGGATTTTTTTTGCGATCGTTCAACAAAATTTACAAGAATGAATCATCATAAAATGAATGATTCGTTGAATGAATCATGAATTTTGATACTTGAAAAAAATTGAGTTTTTTTATTTAAAAACGTAAATTCTGTCGAAAAAACGCAGAATAAAGGAGAAATTAGTAAAAAAAAGCCAAAACAAGCATGAAATCAATTAAAAAATCCTGAAAAACGCACATTTCATCAAAGACTCATGATTCATTCATTTCAAAATGATTCATCCCACTCTCAATTGCCTTTGAGAATCGGGAGGGAGGGCGCTTTCTCGGGATTTTTTGAAAAGTTCAAATTCTTTATAAAGTGGGGAGGGGGCGTTTGATCGGGAAGGGCGGATTAACGGTATTTTACGGTAGTTTCATTGCAAATTTTATAGTGAGGATACTTTCACTTTCAAAATTTGTTTCAAAAATTAAAGTGTTAAAAAAAAAGACAGTAAAAAATAGCCTTTGCACAGATATCAACTTCACCTATTCAATGCCAAAAAAAAAAAAAAAAAAAAAAAAAATGGAAGTACAGATGACACATTAATAAACTTCTCTCACTGGATTAACATAAGCAAGGTAGTGATTATGTGTGAGTGAAAAAGCATCGTAAGATGTAAACATTAAAGATTTATACAGTAACATTGTTTAAAAGATATATTCATCCAGTCATTCCTAGCACAAACAGCATACGCTGAAAAAAACTTTTTGTAGTTCTTGTCGCCATAAGATAGATTGTTAAAAATGGTTGATACTTGCCAAATTTTTTTATCATAGCTCAAAAGAGAATTTGACGTATGTTTATATATAATTTGTAAAAATGGCAAAAAAAAAAAAAAAAATTAAATGAGAAAAATTAAGAAATAGTAAATAATATAAAATAACAAATAACATAAGAAATGGTAAACAATATAACAGCAATTGTAAAACTATAATTTAAAAACATTCACTAAATAAGTGCATTGCATCCAGTTAGAAACTTATAGCAATGCAATACACCAATGCATTTTAAAAATATAAAAATAACATTTGGTGTGTATATTATTGGCACAGTTGTATTCTGACTTGGATTGAATAATATGCAAGTACAGTTTTTGTTTTGTTTTATTTTTCAGTTTTAAATGCTGTAAAATAACTAACTAATAAGCAGTATATTAAGTTAAAACATCTAAAAAATACAGTAAGCACACATTTTTTGTAATATTCAAAACAATATTTTGAACCTGAGATTGGTATCATTTTTTAAATGACTAATTCAGATAATAAATGCAAAAATTAAACTGTTAACTTACTACTTTTTTATGCAGAGTTCAAATTACTATATATGAAATGGATGACTTTAAAATTATCGATAATTCATACTGGATCTATGATAAAATGTAACTTAGCAAAGTTAAAGAATCCTAAAATGTTTAACAATACAATAGACTCCCTCAAATCTGCGCATAATTTACAGATGTATAAACAATGAATCATTCAATTCAGATATAAGGACAAAATTTGATTTTTTTTAGTTTTATATCAATTCTAAACATACAGTAGACTCCCTCAAATCCACACAGCTTGGGACCAGAGGTTTTGCAGATTTTAGAATTTTGCAGATTTCTGGTTATTGCTTTATTTTCATTTTTAGAAAAATAATTTGAATGTAATTAATAATGAAATCAAAAGTATAATGAATGAATACAATATACTAAAATATTTAAAAAAGTAATAAACTAAAATAATAAAAATCTTGATATTTTTTAAAATGATTAAAATACTAAAAGGAAAGGTAAAGTTAATAATCAATAATGTACAATTAAATATTCATTATAAAAGAGGACATGTGTTTTTCCTAAATTATTCAATGAAACTTGCCTCATAAAGGTACATTACTAATTCACACCAGGATCTTAAAATAATGAAACTTTATTTCGGGTCTAGCCAGACTTAATAACTAAAAAAGCTTGATAATTACATAAATATATTTAATAAGATTGTGATTACCAATGATATTAGCAATATCTTTATTTTTTACAAATAAATTATTCTTTCTTCATGAAAAAACATGAATTCAATAACCTTAATAAAAATTATAAATAAAAAAAATGTATGGAATTGATATAAAACTGATAAAATAAATTTTTGCACCTACATCTGAATTGAATGTTTCCTTTTTTACATCCATAAAATATGTGCGGATTTCAGAGAGTTGCGGATTTTAGGAGTGCAGATTTGAGGGAGTCTACTGTATTTTAATTTGTAATTTTTGTTATTGTTATCGACTTCATGTTTTTTATTGAAGGAAGAATAAATTTATTTCTGAAAAAAATTCAATAAATTGCTGATATCAATGATAATTATAATCTTTCCGAATATATTTATGTATTAATCAAGATTTTTGGGTTATTAAGTCTGGCTAAACCAGCAATAAAACTTCCTATTTTATTATTTTGAGTTGAATTAGTATTGTACATTATTTATGAGTAAAGTTTCATTGAATAACTTAGAAAAAAATACATTTCATCTTTAACCTTTCTTTTTAAAATTTTAGTCATTTTAAAAATTATCTAATTATTTATTATTTTAGTTTATTACTTATTTTAATGTTTCAATATATTGTAAGTATTCATTATAATTTAAATTGCATTAATAATTACACTCAATTACTCTCTTTATGTAAAAAAAGCAATGACCCTAAATCTGCAAAATTCTAAAATCTGCACAACCTCTGGTCCCAAGGTGTGCAGATTTGAGGGAGTCTACTGTATAGTGGTCAAAGATTGGGAAGTGTCAATACACAGAATCACCTAATCAAGTTCACAGCTTAATTCCAGAATTTGTTAAAACTTGATTTACATACTTTAACACAGTTGATATGTTAAGTCCTATCATGATGGAGAACACTTAAAAATCTGATTTTAGTGGTTGTCTCGTAGGCTTATCATTGGGTTTTCTTACTCCCAGTTCTCATGATTATCACATCTTTAGGTGCAGCATTTTATCAACAAGAAATTTTACTTAATGAATGAAATAACATAAGGATGACATAGAAACAAAACACAGTATAATAGGTACCAAAATTCTATCACCAGACTATAAGATTAAATGCCAATAATGGATGACCGTGAATGTCACATTCAGTGCACACAATACATATAAATACGATACATGTATTTAACCCTTTAACCATTTGTCCCGGCTTTTTCCATTTCTAGTAATCATGTTTAAATGGCTGCAGACAAAAATATTTTAAACGGAAAGTTATTTTAAATCATACACAGAAAGAAGTAATATTAAAGATATTATAGCATCAAACTGTGATTAATTAATATAAATATCTTGCAATTTATAAGCATTCTTATAAAAATATATGAAAACCCTTGGTCGGTGAAAGGGTTAAAACGTCATTACGTGATTTTTCTTTCAACTTTTTATTTATTTTTTATTAATATTCTAATAATTATTTGTTTTTCAGTTATTTAAAATAAAAATTGTGTTAATATGTTTAATTTGGCTATTTGTTTGGCAATTTGCATAATTTGGTGAAATTGGTTGACAGGGTAACCAAGTAGTATACTATATATTTTCTGCATTTGTTGCAAACAATTAAAAAAAACAGAAAGCTAGATTACATGAAATAATTTGTGTCACATAATAAATACTTCTGCAGCAGATTTTAATATAGCAAGTATATGTGATTCAAGATGACACAGCGAAGGAAACAAAATGATGTAAATAGTAAAAATTGTTGGTACAGTGTATTTTTCTAGCATGAAAATAAGTGCTATTTTATAAATGTAAGAAAAAAATAAGATGCTTTCTTTTGTTATTTTAATCAATGCCACCACAGTACTTACTGACCGATTCAGAAAATCACTTTCAGATTCTATTCTTGGTTTCTTGAATTGTTTTAATATTTTATTTAAATTTTGATAAATTTACATAGGAACTTCAGTATGCTATCAATTACAGTGGAAATTCTATATTCCACACACGTTGTGTCCAAGGTTGTGTGGATTGTGGAATATTGTTGATTATAGAATATTATGGATTATACAACATTTTATTATTCCTAATATTAAATTTTTATTCAGTATAATATGAAAAGATAAATACAAAATCTAATAATTAATTTAATATACTATCTCAAAAAATGCCTTTTTGACAAATATTAATCGAATTAAAATTCAAAAGAGCTTATTGGTTTGATTTCTTTCTTTTTTAACGTTTAAATTTAAAATTTTGTGTTGCTCATAGACAGAATTTGGTCATATTCTAATCTATTGAATTTAAATATTTTTTATATGCAATCCAAGATCCGATACCAAAAACTGCCTTTTTGAAGTCATTGTATTAAAAAATTTATATATGTGTGCATTTAAATAAATGCATGTGTTCCGTAATGCTGTAATCCATTTTTTACTGTAAATAGAATAAAACAGTTATATTAAAAAATGAATGTTTTTTATGATTTTCTTTCAATTCTTTTATTATTTGTTTTAAAAAGTCATTTTTGGATCACGAATTTGTAAATTTTCTAAAATGTTTATTTCACTGTTTACATGTGTAAAGTAACGCGAATTATAGAAAATTGCGGATTATGGGTGTACGGATTATCGATCTTGGATGATCGTACGGATTATCGATAAAAAATATTTAAATTCAATAGATTAGAATATGACCAAATTCTGTCTATGAGCAACACAAAGTTTTAAATTTAAACATAAAAAAAAGAAAGAAATCAAAACAATAAGCTCTTTTGAAATTTTAATTCGATTAATATTTGTCGAAATTACAAATAAAAACAAATAAATAAAATTGTGTGCTCTAAGTAAAACATCTTAATAATACTTTAAATGACTATCAACAGAATGAAAGAATAGAATTGAGAATCGACAGATGAAATTTCCTGTAGTCGCGCTATCAAATCGCAGATTGTGTAATTTTAGTTGAAGATTAACCAAAGAAAATAGGTTAGTAGAAATTATTTTAGTAAAAAGAATGAGAACCATTAACTCATGCTTTAAACGTTACCTGATACTACAAATTGGATGAGTCTATGAGACGCCAACATAAGAATGAATCGTAGATTTTTTTTTTTTTTTTTTTTTTTTTTTTCACAATGGAATCATTGATATCGCGAATGGTCGGGTGTAGTTCACTAATTATTTATATTATTTATTAATAAAACTGCTGCAAACGCAATATGACAAGTACTTTTTTTAATCCCTGGTCGTAATGCTGGTTATCAGACAACCATTTACTGAAACAAGATTTACCAAAGAATCCAAGCCTGAGTTTCATTAGTTATTCAAAATCAAATAGCGTCAAATATTATTGCGAAGAAAATATTTAAGTTTTAGATTCGCGAATTTTGACTAATGCTTTCAACTGCTTTTTTATAAATAAATGTTTGATTTTGTTCACATTGATTCATTATTTCATGAATGAATACATGTGCACCTTGATTTATTCATTGTGTTGGCGTCTGTATTGTTGTAATGAGTGTATTTTGTAAAACTCACTAATTTTTAAAATAAATTTACTGATCGATCGTCTTTACTAAAATAAACTAATGGTAAGATATGTTTTTTTGTTATTCTTATATTAAAAATTTTACAACATGTGTTTTCACCGTATGATGACACAAAATTTTGTGTGTCGCAAATACACACAGGTAAACTGAATGTTTGAAAAGTCGAATAGCAACCATCAAGTAAGTAACTAACATACACTATAACTAAAATACTCTATAAAAACTTTCCTTTGAGTTATTAATTAAGAAACTTTTTCTAAATTATAAAATTCTTAATTTCATGGTTGTAAACATAATTTTATTCTAAAACAAGTATTTTAAAATCGAAATGAAAACTTGAAAAATTGGATTTGGAAGAAAAGATTTATAGTCATATATTGTGCATTTTTTAAAGAAGCACCAAAGTAATTAATAATACAATTAATTCAAATGATGGTAATCTGCCAAAAATAACCGAGTTTTTATGTATTATCCAGGCCATGTCAAGTAGAATTGCACCAAGTATGATTCCAATTATACTAATTACACAATTAATAATAAATACCCTTCATTCATGATAATTATATTGCATAGAACAGCTAATAAGAACTTTAGTGAAATGATAATAATACTTTATATAGCTTATTTATCATATTTAAGAGGGGTTTTTTTTAATAGTTCAATTTAATTTTTTATAATATTTTGTTGTGTTTATTTATTATATTTTATTTATTGATTTAATTTTTATTATTTTTTTTAAACAATTTTATGTATATTTTATGATGTTTAAATTATTATTTGGTTTAGGGATGCACCAAATATTCAGTATTTATTTGGTTAGGCCAAATATCAAACTATATGATTAAATCGAATATTTGGTTTGGTAGAATATCAAAGTATTTGGTTGAAACCAGTACTTAATAAAACCTTTTAAAACACATTTTTAAAAACTTTTTCCCGATTTCTACTTTTAACCATCAATTTATAAATATATTTAAAATAATTAGAAAGAAAATCATATTTAAATAGAATAGAATGGTTTTACATTATTTATTTGCTGTTTCTAAAGTATGACTCAAGAAAAGTAAACATAGGAAGAATTAAAATAGTGATTAAGATTCTAGCTCCTAAATTTTGTTTAGTAAATAATCTGTTTTTTTTTTTTTTTTTTTTCCAAAATAGAAATCTTTAAACAAGAAAGAAAAAACTTTGCTATTGATAATAGCTACAAAGGCAAACAATTTTTATTCATGAAACCATAATCTTAATCAGTTTATTGAGTCATAAGTACATTGTATTTCATATCACTCTAAGTCAGACTTGTGTTTTCCTTTCTTACATTAACAATAAATAAGATACCATAACTATATTTTCAACTGGCGTGCTTTGATTTCTGTAAAATATGATATGATGGGAAGGGTAAAAATATCACCATTTATAAGAAAGAACTAGGAGCTAGAAATTCCTTTATTAAGAATTAAGTTGAAAGTATTTGTACTATGTCACTGATCAAAATTCAGTCATTTTCAATATCTTCATATTTATTACAAACAAATTTAATTATGAAACAAATCTTGTTAAAATATCTTCATTATTAATAAAGTTATGAATTCAATTTCGATTTGTTTTGCACCCAGTATATATTTGATTAAAATGCATTATAATATTGATGGAATAAATGGATTGAGATATTTAATTTCGTTAAATAGATAATTTCGTTAAACTAATGTTTGTCTTGACTATATATTGAACGTTTGTTGCAAGTTTTAAAGAAAAACCTGAATGTTTATGATCTCTGCAAATGATTGCTTATGACAGATCCAGACATTCCACCAAGTTGCTTTTAAAAACTTACTTGCTAAATGGAAAGAAGTAGAAAAATATTTTATATTGAATTGCCATCATTTGGTTTTACTTTAGTTTCTTCGTGACAAACAATGATAAAAGACACTTACATTTTGATAAACAAAAGCTTTTTATAAGTTAACTTTATATTGAAAAAAAAAACTGCCTTGAGTTATTTAAAAAGGACAATTATGAGACTAAAATTTTTCATTCCATTTTTTCATTATTTCTCTTTGATTTTAAAATGTTTGTTTAAATTCTTAGAAGAGAACATAAAATTAAAAATTTTATTAATTTTAAAAATACCTCATAATTGTCCTTCTTAATAACTCTAGGCAGATTTTAGTAAATGTACTTATAAAACGCTCATGTTTATCAAAATGTATGTTTCTTTTTGTAAGTTATGTAAAATTGATTTAAAAATTAACATTTTAATACCTTTAAACTTTGAAATATAAAAAATATTTGGACAGCCAAATATTCGGCTGAATGGTTACTATTTGACTGGCTAAATATTCAATATTCGGCTAGCTAAATATTCTGTATTCGGATCACCTGTCAGCTGAATGTTCGGCATTCGGCCAAAGATCACTATTCGGTGCATCCCTAATTTTGAATGTGATTGGCAATATAAATAAGATTTGTAACCGTTTTTGGCATTATCTCCAGGCCTTTATAATATGTAAAACCCAAATGATGTTCTTATTCTTTTTGATAAATAAGAAAATTCTACTAATAAACTTTGCATAAAAAATGCTTTGCTTTATTTTTAAAAAAGGGTACTTTAAAAACTTTTCTTACACTGTGAAATATTTAATTTCGTGATTTCTTCTGTGGGATAAAACAAATTAATACAATTTTACTATACCATAAGAAAAATATATATTAAAATCAAACAGAAGTTTTAAAGAAATAGGTATTTTAAAGTCTTGTACTGCTTATTTGTTGGGTAAAACTCGAATAAAAACTATAATAATAGAATCTTTTGAATGGTGACATCTCGAGAAGAATGAAACTGTTCTTATTTTTTTTCATTTAGCAGGGAGCTATATAAATTGGATTGGATTGGCCTGAAAATATCAGCCCTTGCAAACTTTTCTGTCACTAAAACACAAAATTATTGAATACTTCATTTTTAAATTCTTTTTTATTTTATTTAAAATAAAGAAAAATTCAAAGCAGAACATAGTGTAATTTTCAATACTTTGTCACAGTTGTTTAGATTTTTTTCAGTTATGCATTTGAAACTGCATGTACATAAAAATAAAAATCTAACAAAAATAGTGTCATATATCTATTTGTAAGTAACTTGTAATCCCTCGCGACTACTCAACTCGTAGCTCGAGATGTTATTCTATGAATTTGTTTTTTGTTGTCTTTAATAAATGTTGTGTTGTGTTTGTGAATTCCAATATATTTAATTCCATTTATAATATAACACAGCCGGTTCAAAAGAACATTGCTTTTTATGAAAATGAGAAATATTGAATGTTCCATGGTAATTATTTAATTTTCAATGCTAACTGTTTAATTTCACTTTTGTTTCCTGCTACTTATTATTAAAATTAGAAAATGGTTACAGCAGGTCTAAAACCTCTGAATCCACTTTCTATGGATGGTAGTATTGCAGAAAATTTTAAATAGTTGAAGCAACAATTTGAACTATATATGTTAGCAAGTGAAAATAATAAAAAACCGCTGGAAGTTCAAGTCTTAATTTTAAGGCATGTTATTGGAACAGATGCTTTGAAAGTTTATAATACGATGGAAATTACAGGAGAAAATAAGACAGATGTTGCTAAAATAATGCAGAAATTTGAAAATATTTGTATCCCAAAGTCAAATGAGTCTATTGATAGACATTTGCTTTTTATTTAGGACATTTAGTACATAACATTTTCATGTACAGGTACATAACATTTTCATGTACAGGTACATAACATTTTCATAAGACAGATGTTGCTAAAATAATGCAGAAATTTGAAAATATTTGTATCCCAAAGTCAAATGAGTCTATTGATAGACATTTGTTTTTTATTTAGGACATTTAGTACATAACATTTTCATGAAACGTTCGATGAGTTTTTAACTTCATTAAGAAAACTTTACAACACTTGTAATTTTGGCGAACTGAGAGACAGTTTAATTTGTCATAGAATTATAGGTGGTATAAACAGGGGTGTGCGAAGAGAAAACTGTGCCCATGGCAAAGTTTCAATTTGCCCCTCCCCCCCCTCTCCCAACTTTTTTTGTGACAAGCCAAAAATGATGTTGGTAATATAAATTTGGCACCCCCTAAATTTCTGCGCCCGAGGCGATTGCCACCTTAGCCTCTCCTTTTGCACAGTGCTGGGTTTAAAAAAACAACAGCTTAAAGATAGATTATTACTTGAATCTGATCTGAATTTGGAAAAGTGTATTAAGTTGAGCAAAACGCAAAAAATTCCTGAAATGCAAATGAAAACGCTGAATGAAGAAAAATCTGTGGAAACAGTTTCAATAAAATCAAAAGCAGCAAGAAATAGATTGCATTCAAAAAAATTTGTGGAAAAAAATTGATAAAACTTACATTAAAATTTCATGAAAAAAGTAATATTTTAAAGTGTTAGATGAAACATGTAAATGTAAGCTCGAATAAAATCGAAACATCCTGAATTTTTTTATTTAAAAAATACATCTAAAAGACTATACTTTCGACAGAAAATTTGTTCATTTATATTATTTACCAAAAGATGCTGTCAAAACAATATTTAAAATCTAAAGTAATCGATTCATGAAAGTTATTTGATAATCGAGTTAATCTCAGGTTATAAATAATCGATAACTCAGTTAATCAATAATTAAAGCTATTTAACAGAAAACTTTCAACTTTATTCAAAATTATTTCTGTTCTAGATACTATATTTATGATGATAACCCTGCTGTAATGTACGAAGATAAGTGCCAAATTTTTCATTAAAAGATGAACCAGGTTCCAGAATTTTGAGTAATGAAACAATTCATTTTTTATAAATAAGCTTTTTGTCTTCTCTTTTAATTGAAGCAGATATTTTTCTTAATTCTTGAAAAAACATAAATATTGGTAGATGTTAGAACGTAAAAAGCCAGAAGTTGAACTTTTTGTTGCAGCAGATTTATTGATATGATTCATTTCTCATTCAAATTCAGCCACTTTAATTCATTCATGGCATTGGCATCTCTTTGCTTCTATGTGAAATTGGACGATATGAAAGCTTTCTGCAAATAAGCAGCAAATTTTTGAAATATAATGACATATAACGATAAAATAAAAGAGTGTTTTAAAAATTTAATGAACTCTTAATGGTAAGATATGTTTCTTTTGCTTACTCTTCTTTTAAAGTTTCTGTATTTTGTGATAAAAGTATTCTAAACTGTTAATGGCTATTAACTGGTGAAAACTGTAAAATTTAGTTCAGACCTGTTCTGGAAGATCTGAAGGGCTGATCTACATAAAAAAGAAAGAATAAATTTTAGAATTATATTTATTATGATTTGTTTTCTGAGGCATGGCTAGGCTTCGCCTAAGTATTGTATGATAGGCAAAATTTCTGTTTCTGTATTAACTTTAATAAATGACTAATGCTTTATATTTTATTATGAAGTGATAAAAAAATATGGTACTACTCTGTTATCCTGTCGACCAATTTCGCCAAATTTTGCAAATTGCCAAATAGCCAAGTTATACATATTGACATAATTTTTATTTTAAATAACGAAAAAAAAAAAACAAATAATTAGTAGAATATTAATAAAAATACAAATAAAAAGCCGAAATAAAAATTACTTAATGATATTTTAAACATGTGAATCGTGTTTAATGTCATTGAATGTGACATTCACGATCATCCATTATTGGCATTTAATCTTATAGTTTGGCGATAATTTTTTAGTCGACGGGATAACCTAGTAGTACCAAAAATATATATTTATATCACTAGAAAGTGTAAATTTAACTCTAAAAAACAATTTATTTTATATTTTATTTTCTAAATTTAGTTTAGAAAGACAATAATGATTTTTTAAAGTGTTATAAATGATAACAATTACAGAAAACATAGAGGACAAAAGAAAAAAAAATCAAGGAAATAAAGCAGACCATCCAAAATGCAAAGTGAATATGGAAACAGACAATATAAAATTCAATTTTAAAGAAATAAAGCAAGGTTCATAAATGAAGTTAAATACTGTTCAAAGTTGAAAATTATTAAAATTAGTGTTAAAAATATTTATGTTAAATTTGTTAAAAAAAGTATTTCTTTAGTTTAATTAATATGTTTAGTTTAATTTATATGTTAATTTATTTAATTAATATGTAAAAATTGTTTTTTATGGATTTGTACAATCAAAAAAAAAAGTGAACACCTTCTACTAACTTCTCAAGAAATTATCGTAGAAGAAAGCTATTGATACCGAATGATTTCAAATAAAGTCTAATTTTAAACAGTGTATGTATAAAATTTGCTTAGGTGTGATATACATCCTAAAACGTACCCAAACTTTATTTTTTTTCTCTAGAAATACCGAATTCTAATAGCATAAATGAACTCAGCACCCCTCAGTTAGCCTAAAAACAAATTTTCATGTAATTCATACAATAGGTTTTTGAGAAATTATTTAATTTAAAACAAGTGCATTTTAGAGGCTGCATCCAAATTGAAACTTAGTACTTGATTGTTGACCGATAGAGCCCCCCTTCCTAATAATGGTATCAAGGCGCCACTCAAGCAGTCATTGAAGACTGCCAGATTATAGGATAGCATAAATAAGAAGTTTCAATATATCTTGTCATTTCTATCATGGATGACACCTTAACCCTTTATCTACCGAATAATGAATTCATGAAAATTTTACATTCTAAAGCATTTTACATAAATTGTTTAAACAAAACTAAAGGATTTACATAGTCATTTAATAAATTTTTGAAAGATTAATTAAATTTCTAGAGATTTTGGGCAATATTTATAAATCCACTCAAATCTTTTATTTTAAGTTGTTTTCTTAGCATTTTGTAGAATTATAAAATGCAAATGTAGGATGTTCTTAGAATATAAATACAGAAAAATTTTCAAATTGAAAATTCCCCATTTCGCTCCCTCAGTGCCAAGAAAGCTGAAAAGATACAAAGGCAAAAGAAAACATCCTTTTAAAAATAGTTTTATTTTGTGTAATTAATTCTAAACAGTATTACACCTAATTGACATATTAACAGAATTTTATAAGTAATTTTAATGGTACTTATTCGTACCGTCGGTAGATGAAGTGTTAAACCCTCATTTTGCATTTTTTTAAAGCATAATTTGAAAATTACTTGAAAGAAAATCTTTTTATTTTGGATTTCCCCAAAGCAGGTCTTAATAAATCTAAATGCATTAAAAAACTGTAGGTTGCAATTCATATTTTTTTTCAAATAATAATTTCATAATTTATATTATAAAGTAATTAAAAATGGAAATTCAACATATTTATGTTTTGGTATTTTAGTATAAGCGCTATATAAAAAATTAGCACATTAGGAGTATAATATTAGAAGATGTTAATTAAAACGTAAAAATTAATTGAAAATCAGAAGCACTAAATTTTAAATGTTTATAATTCAAAAACTTATCATTCATGATTGATCTATACGAATCCAGTATATATGAAATGCATTAAATGTTTCATTAAAATAAATGTAGTAGTCTAGATTTCAGGCCTCTTCAAAAGAAAAAAAAAGGTTGTATGGCTTTTTTGATCTTGTTGTATAAATAGGTGTCTCTATCAAATTTTGTCTCTATATCTGAATTGACTGTTTCATTGTTTACATTTGTAAATTATGTGTGAATTTTAGAGAGTTGTGGGTTTTAGGTTTGCAGATTTGAGGGAGTCTACTGTATTAGAATTAAAAATGTATTATCAGTAACTTATATTTCAAAATGCAGCTAAGAACAAAAGAGTTTATCTGACTGCTTTTTTATTTATAACTCTCATTATATACTTATTCCACATTTGTTTCTATAACTTAGAATATAAATGAATATAATATACGCACATATAAATAAACATTAATGTATACTTATATATATATTTAATATTTTATATATTTATTATACATGTGAAATTATAAGATGATATTATGTTACAAATGTTTAGATATGTAGATAATGTTTATAACACAGTAAAACCTGTAAAAAAGGAATCTTTCTATAGTGAAATTCTGTCTCAGATGAAAAATTTTCAAAATACCAACGAAACAAACAAAATATCTTATTTAGACAGAGTATCTTAGAAATAGTGATTACACTTTTTTTTTTTATAAAAGTCTAAAATGGTATTTTTTCCGAACTCCTTTCAATCATATGATAGGATTGACTGTGTGTGTGTGTATTGCAATAAAAGTATTTCGAATAAATTTAAGTATTTGTGCATATATTTAATTAGTTAATACAAAAAATAGCATGTATAAAATAAAGTTATATTTATTTCCATAATTGTAGCTAGTAATACAATGAAGTTACATGATGATGTACCAAAGATTTTACAAACACTATGTTCTAAAAAATTGACCCATACTGAAGAGTTAAATGTGTTATAGTCAAATTCCATACAACATAAACAATTGTTTGCATTAAAGTTAGGAATAAATGGTTACGTTTAACCCTAGAACTTCCTAAAATGTTACTCAAATTTTATTAAAATATTCTAAATTCAATTTTTTATTTAAAACTATTTAACTTATCATTGGATGGTTTACATATTTAGTTTATTCTAATGAAATTTCTGGTTTAAATAAATATTTAATGTATGTGTCAAATTTATTGGATCCATTTTGTTGGTAAAGTGTTGAAATAGCAATTTCCATGTTTTCTTGTCATTCAGGTAAAAACTTTTGCTATGCAGTAGAACCTTGATCTACCGTTTTTCAAGGGGTGCAGGGAAAAAAAACGATGAATGCGGATTAACTTTGAAACACGAAACACAATGTTTATGCATTACTAATGCATGCATGCATACAATATATTAATAAATACTAATTTGTTGCTTACTAAACTGTAAAAGAAATTAATCAAAGTTATAGAAAATTGTTATTTATCTGAAAAAATCAATAAATTTGTTTGGTTTTTCGTTCATTTTTTAAAATCAAAAAATAGATTTTCAAGATAGACAACATTTTTCTAGTCATTTTCTTTAATTTCATAAGCATTTATAAAAGTTCATATAGTCTTAAGTGCTGTATTTGTATCAGACAGACTTGGCACTAGTGGCTCAGCGTCATCAGCATTAACGTTATCCTCTGCTTTTTCACCATTATTTTAATTTTTTGCATTATCAAACATCTCTTCTATGTTTAGGATATCACTTGTCACAACATCTTGATCAATGAAAACATAATCGCATCCTCTGTTGTATATCATTAACAGAACCAGCACAAATCAGTTATCAGGATAAACAAAGTATTCAGTCATGTGAAGTTACATTCTGTATATCATATATATTTCAATGAATTTAAATTTCATTTCGAAGAGGAAAAAAAATTACAACGATGGATGCGGGAAAACAATTTTTTGAAGAATGATGTATGCGAGTTTCTTTAACATTATTTAAGTATGATTCGTGCAGGGGCCGTAAAAATAAAATGATCAATTTGAGGAAATGATAGTTTGGGGTTTGACTGTATTAGATACTGGGTTATTAGTTTTCAGAACGCCGAATACCGTCAGCCTGTAAATTCCCAAGTAAGAGTTCTGAGATCACATTCAGTTAGTGATATAACAAGCACACAAAACAAATATAGTTTATATTGGAAAAAAATAGTCTGGTTACAGTTGTCTAAAACAGCCATTTTTTCTTCACGGTTTCTCAGATTCATGTTTTGACATTTTTGATACCATGTTTGTCCTCAATAATTTCTTCTGATATCTGGTTTTGAACTTTGATGATGCTAATTTTTTTAAACAATGTTATTTGTGATTGATTAAGACTTTTTCTTAGAAATATTGGATTGTGTAAAAATAATATTATTTTCTGTTATTTTACTTCAAAAGCACGTTATTTAAGGTGGTTTAAAACAGTTTTAGAGTGTTCTCCAAGTCAGGCTCTGATTACCGAATAGGCACAAGAAGCAGGTGCTTCCTTAAGATAATTTTAAAGGGGTCCGAAATTGTGAAACAGTGCGGCCCCAAATTGTATATTTAATAATGCTATTTCAAAATGCTAGTTTCTTTTCAAATTATCAATCTTACAATGTATATTTAGAAGTGTTTGTTAAAAAAAACTTTCATAAAAAAATTAATTTTTCGCGTAATAGATCAAAATTGACCAACTGATCGCAATTTTCCATTTTGTTCATTATTTTTTATGTATATTTTGTATACTGAGTTTAATACAGAATTTGATTGTATGAGCAACATAAAATAATTCATTAAATTAATTTAAGATAATTTATTGCCAAAATTGAGAGAAGTATATCAAAATATGATATTTTATGTTTTGCATACATTCTGAATTCAACTTTTTTTCCAATTTACAATTTTATACTTATACATGCAAAATGCTTTTTCATATTTTCTCGATTGTATGCAATTTTAGTGTAAGTGGAACATAAAAAAATTCTTTTGTGAAATATATGTGAATTTAACTGTATCATTCTTTGGAATATTATTCGTAAGTTTCTGTGTATGTTGAATTTAGAAAACTGTTCTAAGAAGAAGGTGGCCCTGAAATAACACTGTGCTTCCCACAGCTTCAGAGGTTAATCAGGCCTTTCTCCAAGTTCATTAGAAAGTTCTCGGAGTTTGGTATGTGAATTCTGTTCAATTTAAGCCTTGGTATTATCATTGTTAAAAACAGAACCTCATTACGACCTTCTTCATACACAACTTTTCTTCCATCCATGAAATTTCTGTAAACAATATTAAACTGGGCATTCACAAGTCGTAACTGAGATCATTTAAGATTATTGAGACATTTTTCTGCAGGAGGGATTGTTGCAACTCTGAAAAAAGCACTTTGAAATTCCAGAGAGAGTTAGTACTTCTAGGCGATTAATAAGCATAAAATCTTAAATGTTCTCGGGAGACATTTCGATGCTTCACACCTTAAATTTGACGCTGCAATGTAATCAATGTAAAAACTGTTTCTGATGCTTTTGACTAAATTTAACGTTGTGGTGTCATTAGTGTAGAAACCATTTCCGATGTTTCTCGTATCATTTTAAATTCGAACAAACATTACGAAATTTCCCATTGTTCTGTAATTGCCTAGCATGAACCATACAATGAGTAAAGAGAAAATTCCGATACTAAATAAATACATAAAAATCTGCCTTTCAAAATTAATTAATTTATTTAAAAATGACTTCGGTTGAAAAGTTCAATGACGAAAATTGTCATTATTTTGAAAAGGGAGATCCTCAAAACCTTTCAATATTCCTCCGCTCTTTCCGTAAATATCAACAAGACTCAAAATAAAAAAATTCAAGTGAGAAAGAACCGGAAATATTCTTCATATTAATCATGAGATGTTTTATCTCTCCTACATCTATTAGCCAATTTGACAAGTAATCTGTATGATTAAAAAATGCATATCAAAGTTTTCTGTAGCTAGGAATTCTGTTCTTTTGAATTGTTCAACAAATTTTTAAGCACCAGTTTTTTATTTCTTGCTGAATTATTGACAAAAATTCTTTGAGAGATCAAAAAACATTATCAGCATGTTTTAGATCAGAAGGTAAATCATATTCAGATTTCTTAAGGTATTTTAAAAGTGTCAATAAAAGTTCACAAATAATCAGTTCAAAAATCGAGTTACTTTTATTAATTCCAGGTAGCACATTACGTTATAACATTTTTTGATGTAAAATTGTAAAATGAACAGTGATAAGGGTCTCGAAACTCAATCAGTGTGCCGTTATTATATTTGTATAACCTGGTCTTTTCCCTTAACTTTCAGCAAAAGCTGCTTCCATCAAAACCCATTTTCATCTTCTACTTGTACACTTTTTCTTCGGGCCCATCAAATTTATCCATTTACGGAATGATTCCGTGTTCACCAAAAACGAAGGAAACACAATTGCAAAATGTTCCATTTTAGATATGTTTCAAGTGTTAAGAATTATGAATATATAATGTTATTTTCATGTAATCCTTATTTTCTTTACCTTTAAGATAGGTCTCCTTCATAGAATTCATCGTAATATATTTCTACTCTTAGTAGGTGCACTGCAGAGAAAATAGGTTGTAATAGTTTTAGAGAATACATTTAAAGCGGAACATGTTTATGTTTAAAATTTGCCTAAAACAGAAAAGTTTATAGCCTTGGCAAAAGATATAACTCTGAATTATGCAGTTTAAGATCACACCATTTAACACCTGTCTAAAATGGAATACTTCATGTTTTCTTTTTGATTCCATCTTCGTAGTTTTGAGTGTTGTTGAATGCATGATTCAGAAATCCAGATATTCATTTGGGTTGGATGAGTCCACGATGCCCATTTGGCTATGTCACTGTTTACATTAAAATAATTGCAGTGTAAATTATATTAAATGATAGGCAGTGCGTTAGCAATAAACATTAACATTACATATTAAAAAAAATCTGAAATCCGGAGAAGTTCTTACTAAATACATTTGCATACTAAAATTCCATCACCTCAAAAATAATTCATTTTGTCTCTATTCTTTGTAAAATGTATCTTCGTTTCTTTCGATGATGTTTAGTTATGGAATTTTTTCCTTAAATTTACTTTATATTTATAAAAGGTTTTTTGTCAAATTGTTGCTATATATTTATTTATAGCTTAATCTTTATACTGTTAGGAAAGGCATCTCACACACCTTTGATTCCGCTATCTTTAGATAATTGAGAGTCTATTGTAGTTTTTAATACTATGGTAGAAATTTTATAACAATTTATTTTCTACATGGATTTTAAATTTTCGTGATAAGTTTTTTTGTTTTTTAATGAAACTTAAAAACTGATATTAATTTATTTTATTTTATTGCAGATGCATAAAATCATTAATCTAACACATCACTTCACTCAAAATATCTTCAATGTGTGAAACAGGTGCAGCAAAGTATTTTTTATCAGAGCTTACTGAAAAAGCAGCTTCTAATTCACAGTTAGGAAAGTCTTATATTTGTAAGCCATGCAAGAATTTCTCCAAAAACAATCATTTTTGTGTAAGATATGCAACAAAGAATTCTCTCATAAGAGCCATTTAAGCAGCCATCTGTTAACTCATACCGATGAGAAACCGTTCGTGTGTGATATAGGCAACAACAAATTCTCTCAAAAGAATAGTTTAACCAAACATCTATTGATTCATACTGGTAAGAAACTAATTGTGTGTGAGATATGTAATAAGAAATTCTCTCAAAAGAATAGTTTAATTAAACATCTATTGATTCATACTGGTGAGAAATCTTTTGTATGTGAGGTATGCAACAAGAAATTCTCTCAAAAGGGCAATTTAAGCAGCCATCTGTTAATTCATACTGGTGAGAAAACTTTAGAATGTGAGATATGCAACAAAAAATTCGCTAGAAAGTCTGATTTAAGAAAACATTTGTTAATTCATACTGGTGATAAACCTTATGTATGTGAGATATGCAATAAGAAATTCACTGAAAATAGATCTTTAAGAGAACATCTGTTAATTCACACTGGTGAGAAAACTTTTGTATGTGAGGTATGCAACAAGAAATTCTCGCGAAAGGGCTATTTAAGCAAACATCTGTTAACTCATGCTCGGCAGAAACCGTTTGTGTGTGACATATGCAACAAGAAATTCTTTCAAAAGTGCCTTTTAAACAGCCATCTTTTAATTCATACCGGAGAGAGAACTTTTGTGTGTAAGATATGCAATAAGAAATTCACTCAAAATAGTTCTTTAAGAGAACATCTGTTAATTCACACTGGTGAGAAAACTTTTGTATGTGAGGTATGCAATAAGAAATTCTCGCGAAAGGGCTATTTAAGCAAACATCTGTTAACTCATACTGGACGGAAACCGTTTGTGTGTGACATATGCAACAAGAAATTCTCTCGAAAGGGCCTTTTAAGCAGCCATTTATTAATCCATACCGGAGAGAGAACTTTTGTGTGTGAGATATGCAGCAAGGACTTTTCTAAGAACAGTAATTTAACGAGGCATCTGTTAATTCATACTGGTGAGAAAACGTTTGCATGTGAGATATGCAAAAATAAGTTCACTCGAAAGGATGATTTAAGGAAGCATCTTTTAATTCATACTGGTGAGAAATCTTTTGTATGTAACGTATGCAGCAAAAAATTTTCTAAAAAGAGTGATTTAATCAAGCATGTATGTGCGATATGGAACAATAAATTCTCACAAAAATATGAATAATTAAAGCATCTGTTATTTCATAATGGTGAGAAACCTTTTGAGTGTGAGAAATATAACAAAAAATTATCTCAGATGTATGCTTTAAGCAAACGTCTTGTAATTCATTTTGGAGAGAAGCCTTTTGTGTGAGAGAAATGTGTGAAAATATTCTTTCAAAAAATCGGTTCAAGGAAGCATCTGTGAATTCATAGTGGTGAGAAAGCTTTTTTGTGGGATATACAAAATAAATTCCCAAAAAGCTATGTAAATGTTAAATTTTGATTCTAAAACTTCTAAATTGAAGTTATTTTACCGTGGTATATTCCAGAAAAAATATTTCTTTCCATTTATTACAGTATGCCAAAAAAAAGACTGTCCAACGAAAATTTGCCTATTTAAACCATTAAGCTTTATCATGAGCCCTGGTAAACTCATTTTATTTTTATCATGATTTATATTATTATTTAATATGACAAATCTGTATTTTTTACATTGATAAACCTGTAAAATTTTGTAATATTTAATAGTATTTAGTTTTAAAAACTTTTGTTGAACCTGATTTCTCACAATAAAGTTTTTTCATGGGAAAAATAATTTTCTTATAAATATTTAAGCTGAACATCAAAATGTTAGTTTCGAAAAGGGTATGGCCTCCTGACTTATCCGTAATATTGGAAAAAAATAGGTATGTTTGAAAAACTGATTGTTATTTTTGAAGATAGTAACAGACTGATGACACTTCATATGTCAGTAATGTTTGTAAAATTGTTTTTAAATTATGCTTTTCTCATCAGGATTCTATTAAAAGAAAATATTTTAATTTAATTGTCACTTCATTACTGATATTTGTAGTAATCTTTTAAGTTCCTTAATTTCAAAATTATTCTGACTGTTTATTTATAAGGGAATAACAGTCTGGTGTTTTTTTAAAGTCAATAAATATTGGAAAATAAACAATGAAATATTGCTTACCTTAGTCAATTCAATTTCTAAAACTTTCCATCATATTTAGAAAATGTTTGTGACTTCGATATAGTTCATGCCCATCTGACTATGAGTTTACTCTTTCAAATTGCACAGATTACCATGTAATTGATGTAAGATACTGGGGTTTACTATGCCACGTTCGTTATTGAAAATGGATTATGTACAGTAAGTCAGGGTAATTTTGCCCCACTTTTACGAAATTTTGATCCATTATACCGTGGTAAAACCTTGACGAATTATTTCCAATAAGCTGCCAAACTCACACTAGTATATCTATCTATATTTTGAGACCAAAACTTTACCGTTAACTCATGTGATGTAGCAGATTTAATCTTTTTTCATTCTTGGTCCAAAGTTACCATGCTAGATTCAAAGTCAACCTGATTGACTTTAAGTCTACATGTTACATAAGAATATATATTTCCCATAGACTTAACATTATGGATGTAAATTTGGAAGCTGAGTAACCAGTACCTTTAAATTTAAGATGATAAGTTAGAAAGTTTCTACAGGTATTTTGACTTATGAAAATTTGACTTTATATTTGACCATGTTATAATATGGTCTATGTGGAAAATCGTTTGTTCTAAATCTCAATCTTATAATTGAGATTTAGAAAAATCAATAAAAAAAAACCTATTTTTATCGTATTTGTCTATGATGTTTATGATGCAAAGAATATTTATTCTTAAATTACAGAAGCACACAAAAGTATTCCACTACATAATGCTATACGGGGAAACATTGTTTGGGGCGTGTTTTAATTATATTAAACTATTTCACATTTTATGAATATGATATTCGTTGCTGAGGTGTAATAGAAGTTACTTTCTGTATATTTACAGGAACACAAAAAAGATTTCGATCACTATACTGTATCCGAAGTACTGTTTACTATAACAGCAAGATCTGAATATTTTTTATTTATGTAGAAGGAAAGAAGGTGGATAGAGATATGAGAATCTTCAGCTTTTTACTTGATCCCTGAATAAAAGAAGGAATCTTTTGAATTCTCTCTTTAAAAATCCCCCATTTTTTAGCACACAGAATTTGAAATTTTTTTTAATTCGTTAAAAAACATTTTAACTATAAATAATCTCTTATCTAATTTTTTCCCCTTGAAATTGCTTCCACCTTCTTTGTCCAGTCTATCAACAAACATGCACTGTTTAATCTTTATAACTCTTTATTTTTTAATTCATTAATTTTCTGATTTATTTAATAAACTAGTTGGATGTGTCAATCCCAAAACTTTCTTCTATCTCATAAGTACATTTTAATATTTAAAAAAAAAAAACGTGGTGACCCCAAAGTTACCCACTATCGAATTTCCTCGAACACTTGACCTAGCCTAATGGGATTCTGGTATCCGAAAAGCCTAAAATGCAAAATTTAATTAATATTCTGAGAAAATGAGCTTAGTAGTGCCTCATGTTGGGTAATTTATACTAAAATCTAATAAGCATCTATTTATGTCAAGACCTAACAGAATCTGAAATTTGATGGAATTTCGTCCATTAGTTCTTGAGATATAGTTAAAACAAAAAAATTGCAAAGCGTAGCACAGCAACACTATATCTTGGACAGTTTACGCCAAAACGTAAAAAAGCGTCCAATTAAGTTATGGTGTAAAAGAATCTGAAGTTTAATGAAATTCTGTGCATTACTTCTTGAGATATAGCTCGTTAAAAAAACCGTATAAAATATAGCACAGCAGCACCATCAGTTGCAGGATGTATAACAAAACGTAATCATCGTGTAATTATGTTATATGTCATTTTGTAACAAAATCTGAAGTTTGATGAAATTCTGTGCGTTGGTTGTTGAGATATAGCTATCGGAAAAATCGTGCAAAATGCAGCATAGCTGCACCACCTGTTGCAAGGTTAATACCAAAATGTAATCAGCGTCTAATTATGTTATATATTCTAGTGTAACAGAATCTAAAATTTGATGAAGTTCTCTGCATTAGTTCAGGAGATATAGCTATCGCAAAAATCGTGCAAAATGTAGCATAGCAGCGCCACCTATAGGGCAGTTCACACCAAAACCTTATCAGCGGCTATGTATCTCAAGGTATTGCGGAATCTGAAGTTTGGTGACATTCTGTGCATTAGTTCTTGAGATATAGCTATCATGAAAATCATGAAAAACGTTGCATAGCAGCGCCACCTACTGGCCAATTTACACCAAAACTTAATCAGCGTCTATGTATATCAAGGGGGTCACAGAATCTGAAGTCTGGTGAAATTCTGTGCATCAGTTTTTGAGATATAGCAATCTTGAAAATCATAAAAAACGTAGTATAGCAGCGCCACCTGCAGGCCAATTTTCACCAAAAACCAATAGGCACTAACTCATATCAAGGTCTAACTGAATATAAAATTTTATTAAATTTCGAGCATTAGTTCTTGAGATAGAGCGCCCACAAATTTTTTGTCACATACAGACAGACAGACAGACAGACAGACGGACAGACTCACAGACAGACATTTTCTAAAAATAGTCAAAACGTGTTCAGGACTTTCTAAAACGTATAAATCCGTCGAAAACCGGAAGTCGAAAATTTTCATGAATCCAATACTTTCTTCTTGTAAAGATAGAAGAAAGTAATAAATAATAATGTGAAATAAATAATCATATCTTTGTAAGAGTGTTTATGTATATATGTAATAATAAGTAAATATTTTCAATAAAATCACCTCCTGTTACCAAAATCTCTGCTTTTCTGTTTTCTCCCCTACTCTTTCCTCATATCAGGAAGATCCGTTTCTTCTACCAGCAAATTTCATAAAATTTTAAATTAAAAAATTCTTTATTCTTTCCGCACTATTTGTGATTTTTTTGTAACGATATTTAATTTATAATTTATATTCCCTTGCTTAACTCCTCCCAAAAGTCCCTTTTTTCTCCTACTCTCCATAAACATGGTTTTAAAACTTTTTTTATTATTTATTTGTAACTATCTTGTTACAATTGTAAAAGGATCTTTTAAATTACTTATTCTATCTACCCAAAAAAGTTCTCTTTCTCCCTCATACAAACTTTTAAACTCTTTTTTAAAGATTTTTATACTGTATTGTTATTTAGTTGCAAAAATAAATAAATAATGATGTCACTCTCCATTAAATTTTCACTCAAATTCCCCAGAATAATTTCTATATATGAGGGGGGGGCAAATAATTTTAATCTTGTGTTGTTTGGTAATTCTCACCCTTGATAATATACAGTGGCTCTCAAAAGTTTCCTGTCAGCAAAAATTTTTTAGTTAATTTGTAAGTATATCCATATGAAGAGGAATCTCAAAGTGATACTTATATATTTTTTGACATAATAGTTAGGAATTTATTTATGGATTAACATATAAATATCAATAAATTTAATCGACAAAATTAAGTACAAAACAAAACGCATATTCTTAAAAGTTTCGCCACCTTTGCAAGTTTAGAAAAAAATGGTATTGTAAAAGAAAATTACAGTGATCAACAACGTTTACAATTAGGGTTTTATCATCATACATTTAGTAATAAGTACTGCGGCGCAGAAACCTGACATTCATAGAAACAAAGATTAAAGATGATCTATAGTACGTTTTTACAACATTTCTTGCAATTTTTTGGAAATTTCCGCTGAGTTGGAATATTTATAGTTCCACACACGTTTACAAATTTCTTTCCAAAAATTTTCTATTGGATTCATGTGAGGCGTTTGGACTAGCCATTTCAAAATCGAAATTTTTTTGCGTGAAAACCAATGATTGTCGAGATTTACACTCTTTAAATCGTTATTATGTTAAAACAAATAGTTACGACCACAATTTTTCCTCAAAAAGGCAACAAATTATCTTGCAAGATATCCTTATACATTGCATCATTCATCTTCCCGTGGATTTCAAATAACGGAGAGACACTTTTTGGAAAAGTTACTCTCCACAGCATAAGGTGTCCTCTGCCATGCTTTATTGTAGGAGCAACATAGGTTGAATCATATCTTTTGTTCTTAGGTCATCGGATGTGATGTCTGACATCACTCCCAAAAAAGTTTGAAATTCGATTGATGGAAAAATAATACATTTGCCCGGCTTTCATTTGACCAGACTTTGTGTTTTTTAGAAAACATCAGTCGGGTACGTTATTTTGTTTATCTATGAAAAATTTGTGAACACCGATTCTTGCATAAAGTTCCAAATCACTTCAGAATCTCATTACGCTAGACCGATTTCTTTCAGTAATATTTTCTTTCCGTAAATCGCGGGATATTGCAAAGGAATTTTTATGCGGGTCATGAATTGTTTTTCTCCAGATAATTCTATCCACAATAATGGTCATTTTCCGGAGTCTCCTGGACCTCAGAAAGTCCTGAAGGCCATGGCCATCTTTATATATATTTTTTTAAATATCGCTCACAGTCGATTATCGATCAACAACTTTGCCGCAATATCTCAAGACTTTTGAACTTTTCAATTTTGAATTTAATACTATTCACGTTGATTCATTTGCAAACACGACACAAAAAATTCTTTACCGATAGAAAAAACAGGAATGATGAGTGGCCGGAGACTTTTGTACATGTGAAATTCGAATTCTACTCCTTTGCATGAAGCATCTTCAGTATCCAATCAAAGTGATCGCGTGGTCAGAGGTCATTCGCATATTCTTAACTTTTGAAGCAACTGTGCTTCTTCTTCGCTGAAATCTTCTGGTAAATAAATCAAAGAAACTAACTGCCGGAAACTTTTGACCGCCACTGTATATTGTAAAGAAGGATAAGGAAAGGGCATGTTTACAAACAAACACGTTTGTCAACCAATCTACCGCTACATTTTTTGTCATAGCTATCATTGTAGTAATCATCTTGGCGACGTAGCCCAATCATATCGCACTTACTTATAGATTGGCAAACTTAGACCAATCAAATTCTCGGAGCTCATCCGTGAAGTATCAGTCGTTAAAGAACAGACAGGTTTTTCTCGCTTATCCACAGTAATTCGTCCACAGTGACGTCAGCTGCCCTTTCCTTATAGGGACATTATTGTAAAATCTAAAATATACAGGGTTACTATAAAAGAATCACTATCTTCGAAAAATTGATTTTTTCAAAAGTATTATATTTCCAAATATTATTAATAATTGAAAATAACCACAAAATATGCAAGTTTGTACACCAGGTTGGATAAAAGCACTAGTTCAAGATTGTACTAAGTGACGTAGTAGCGCTAGTTCATGTTTGTAAACCAGGTAATGTGGCAGCACTAGTTCAGCATTCGTAACGAGTTCAGTTCAGTTTCTCCCGAAATAGAGGTAAAGCGAGAAAAGAGTTTCTGCGTGTTAGAGCATGCGAAATGTTCGTCTGTCACAGCAGTGCTACGTTCTTCTGAAAAGCAAAAGTACAAATAATAATCGCATTATATCACACTACAAAATGTGCAGATAGAATTGAACTACTGCCTGTACGTGTGTCGTGTGACCTAGGGGGCACAGGCACACATAAAACATTCCTAGAGTGAGCATGAAACTTGGATCTTTTGCAGTTATTTTCATATATGAATCATATTTGCAAGTATAATACTTTTGAATAAATCAGTTTTTGAAAGTGAATGATTCTTTTATAGTAATCCTATACATGTGATTCAGATATGAAAGTGGCAAAACTGCAAAAATTTCAAGATGATTGTTTTTTTCCACATTTTCTTAGAAATCGTCTCCTCTCTGTTTGTTGAGAAAGAGTAAAGCCAGAATTTGAATCTCGATGGAGATTTTAGATAAGTCACTTTATAACAAAATAAGAAACAGCATATTTTTTTAGAAAATTACCATTAAAAATCTTAAGATATGTTCTGTGTGGAAGGACAGAAGGGGAGGTGAAAACTTGGGATAAAGGAGGGTAATTTTCATGCTGTTAATTCCTTTATTTTTACCTGAGAGCAGCAGATTGTTTTAAAATAAAGTTTTAGAGATTTTTAATTTAGACTGTGTGTGTGAAGCACACGCATGCATCATTTTCATGCATTTTTATGTTAAAGAGATGATTTAAGTGCAGATTGTTATTTATTATTACTGAAGAACAATAAACAGGTCAGAATTTGTTTGTGTATAGACTGAAATTTATCGCGCTCCGATCGGTGTACGGTCTGTTGTAATTTTGTTTCTGGTTCGGGTCGGGTTATGGGTTAGTAAGTCTAAAATTACGCCTCTCCTAACTGAGAAATAAGTGATCATTTTTCAATTACCTCATCATGCAAAGGCTGATTTCAATAAGCCTAAAATATACCAAGCTGATTGAGAAACCCAGTGGTCAGTTTTCAATTAACCTACACTGTAAAAAACTGACCCTTTTGCTGCATCGTCACTCCATTGCTTTTATAGAAAACGATTACTTCAGCCTATCATGGAGCATTCTTATGGATCAAAAGAGAGATATTCTATAAAGTGAAGGAGTGACGATGCAGCAAAAGGGTCAAATTTTTTACAGTGTAATGCTCTTCAGATTCTTTGCAAAATGTCGGGAAAATATCAGGCTTATTGAAGAAAGGAGATTATTCTAAAATTAACCCGGCTTTTTGCCAGGATTCTAATTCCTCAATTAGAGAGTTTCATACATATATATACACTTTTGAGCCAAAATATTATGACCACCTACCTACCAACGTTGTTTCGCAAAACAGCTGGAAATCGCCTTGGTATGGATGCCAAAAGTTCTATGCAGATGAGCAAAGATAAATCGTATTAGTTGTTCAAGCAGCGGTCATGCATATTTGGGACACTCCAAAATGATTGTTTTCAGCTCTGTTCGGCAGTGTGGTGACACCAGAAATGTGATCGGTTGGATTGATATCTGCCGAGTTAGGAGACCAGGATATATACAGAAATTCAGCATTATGTTCTTGGAACCATCAAGCACAATTCAAGTAAGTGATAAGGAGCGTTAACTTGCACGAAGACTCCATTCCCATTCCAGAAGACAGATAACATGTAATGGTGCAAATGATCCTCAGTGATGTTAAGATAGTCCGTGACGTTCATGGTTTGTTCTACAACAATCACAGGTCCATGAGAACATTTCCCAAAGCTTAATATCATCACAACTGGCCTGTGGATGACCATTTGCATAAGGGGAGTGACAATTCGCAAAGAAGACGATGTACCTAAACACCTATTATCAATGAGTTGAAGGATAAATCGCGTTTCATCCGACAAGGGAACTCTCTCCATATGTTCCATCATTTAGTCATGATGTTTCCGGGGCTAATGGATGAGTATTTGTAGATTATACTTGGTTAACAGGGGTTTAAGAGTGGTACGTTAGTCCCGTAGATTAATACTCAACAATGTCAGCTGAATTGTATGCTGCTAAAGAATTCCACTTAAATCTGTATTGTCTTTGGTGCCAATTTCGTTTTACTAAAGGGGAAAGGGGCGAGTGTTTGACTTCCTTATTGTTTGATGACGCTTGGGCGTCCAACGCGATGACTTCTACTGATGCTTTCATCACCATTAGTCAACTTTGTACAAGTACTAACAAAGATATATCCCGAAGAACCCATGAGACGTGCAGTTTCGAAGTTGCTTTGTTGTGGATTGTAGGGTGACTGAATTCTGTCCTTTATCAAAGTAGCTTAGATGAGCAGCCTTTATCTTCATAAGCGCAAAAACTGTTCTCGAGACTCCCTAGCAGCATTTAAATACAATTCTCAACGGATTATGTGCCTTCCATGTCATTCAAGCAAGTTCATTGCAAAATGTGGGGATGGTCATAGTGTTTTTGCTCTTGAGTGCATATTATGGAGCTTCCCCAGTGGTTTGGCAAAGCTATATAATAGTTTTTTAGAAATACAAATTATTATAATCTGTAAATCATGTATCAGGCATTTGAAATAAATATAAATTAATCGAGTTTAGTTTTGTAATATAGTCATCACTTATAAATATTTCATTTAAATTCTATATTAACTAGATTTTATAACTCAATTTTTACCAAATATTTCTCTCTTTTGGTCATAAAATGCAAATTTATAAGTTTAATTTCTATGATGTTTAAGACATGTAAATTTATTTTATAAATAATATTTCATTGACATATTCCAAATATCCAATTGCTACTACAAATGTTATAAGTAAATTCTTATAAATATAAATAAAATTACTATGTAGAACAAATAAAATTTATTACTTACAAATAATAATAATTTTTTTTTATTTAGGGTAACACCCCCAGTAATTGGCATGCACCAGTGATTGGCACATTTTACAAACATGTCCTAAAAAAAGATTTATATCCAGTCTTTTAAAAATTCAAGACCATATATCAGTTATATGCTCATTTACGTTAAAGATCATAACTTTGATTTGTTTTACAAGATGACAATAGAGCCTAGGAAAGAGAAACAAATCTGGCTTGTATCAAATTAGCCATTTTGTTGCAAATTCTTGTTCTTTGGCATAAGGAAGGCATGTTTTTCACTTCAATATTATCTGATTTATAATATATTTTAAATTTTAATTGACAACAGTTTTGTTTAGTTAAAAAGGGTTACTTTAATTGTGTAAAAGTATTTTCGACACAAATATTTGGATTTCTGAATTAATGGTAGTTGCCAATTAATGGTGCTTCAATTTTGCTAGTTCCAAGTAATTGGCACCTATTCCAATTACAAGGAATTCGCAAGGAATTTGAGACTAAACCATTTATTTTGGAAGTACTTTTAAAATTATAGACTAATTTTGTTTATCATTTGTTTTTATGTGAAAATATAAATTTTATCAGTAATTGGAATCCATTAAATCTTCATATGACAACTACTGGGGACAGCATGACAATTACTGGGTATTAATGTAAGTTTATTGTATTGTTTTAAAGTGTTCACATTTCAGATTAATATGCTGATTTCTTGCTCTCAAAAACCTGAAATATGGCATCTTCATCTACAGTAAATTAATTTAAAGCGATTAAACCCAATGCAAAATGTAAAGTTTTTTTTAATATAAACATATGCCAATTACTGGTTCACTAGGTGTCATACATTGGTGCTCTAGGTGCCAATTACTGGTGATTTCAGCAACTTTTTATAAATATATTTTTATAAAAATACTTTTTCAATTTTTTTTGCTTTTAGTGGGCAAAATAGATGCACAGATATGCATTCTTCGATTTAAAAATATTTCCAAGTAAATAGCTTATTTCTTTGTAATGAAAATTTAAGTAAGTTTAACGACAAATTCTTAATGTACCAATTACTGGGGATGTTACCCTATAATCTATTATCATTCATAATTATAAAAATAATATTAAAACATATGTAAAAAATAATCTGCAATTCGTGTGTTTTTTCTTCATCTATTCATTTTTTCTTTTGCAAATAATTTCCATCTTAATCAGGAAATCATGCAGGCCCTTTTCCAATGCAGCTAGAGTCTTCTTCAAACTCTATTCCAACTCTTGCCAGAAAAGTACAATGTGCCAAAACCCGACCAAGTAGATACTTGCTATAACAATTAATAATTTGCTATAGTTTGATAATCTGTTTATTAAATTTTAGAAATTGTGTAATAATAAATGTGAGACTTAATTGTGTGGCTTTATTCAACAAAAATATAACTTAAAATTAAAAAATAATATTCTTACAACATTGAGAATTTTAAAGGACTCGAGCTATTTTTTATATGTTCTATGCGTTCAAAATACAGGAGCATCCACCCTGATTTGGAAGGGAGGAAAAAAAAGATTTGATTATATTAAAATCAGTTGTTAAAATTACACAGTATTTACAATATATTGTTTAATGGTTTTATAAATTGTAAATGGCATGAAAAAATTTCAGAATTGCCAACGAACTATTTTATACAGTAATCAGTTACACAGTAGTAATAGTCATCAATGACACTGTAGTAATAGCCATTATTAATACTTGATTGGTGATACAATTTAATATAATAATCAGACTTACAATAATAAAATTTAACTTCACGTTTTTACCCGGTTAAAAAATTTAAATAAAAGAATAAAAAAAGACAAAGTTCCAATTACAGTGATTTTTTAAAACTGCATAATTTTTAAAGTGAGCAGTGCTTCGCCCATCTAGAGACTCACGTTTTTCCAGTGGTGTTTGTAACACACCTAGCCAGTTTAATCGCCATTCGCGCGGAGTAGAGATCTAACCATAGACTTCTCATATAATTGGACTCAGAAATAGCAACCTTTTCTTAAAGCATTCATCCTCCTCCCCACCATCAGGTAATCATGGGGATAATGCGCGACAAACCGGTTTCTCCTGCCACTCTCACCATCCATGAAGACCTATTTCGTTTGTGTTACACTGTTAAAAATCTTGTCCTAGTTTGAACCAAATTTTGGTGCTCAAAACTGCCACTGTAAGATGGTTAAATCTTGAAATTCTTTGGAGCTCCTGTTGAAACTTAATTCCAATAGTTGGAACGAGGTTGAAATAGGAAAATCCAAATGTTGGTACGAGATTTCACTATCTTACGGTGCAGCTACAGCTACTGAGTACCAAAATTTGGTTCAAACTGGAGCAAAATTTTTTACAGTGTACGTTTATTTTATTATGACAATGAACGCAGAAAATTCTCAAGAAAGGGAACATCGCCAAAAATGGCACCCTTTTGGCGATGAAATCTCGCAGATGAATGCTTGAAGAATCGGCTGATGGAGCAAAGGGATTCGTCATCCACTCAATTTCTTATCTAAGGACCTAACCATTGTGGTCTCTAAGGCTAATTGCGACCGAACTCGTCCTTTTTTGAAAGCCCTTATTTTATCTTATTTATCATCCCAGTTGTTTATTTCACTCATTTCATGAATAAAAATTATAGAATTATTTTTGTGTACAATAATGGCAATGTTCTGTTTTCCTACATCCCCCACGTAAAGATAAACGTCATTTTTGTAATTTCTCTTCATAACAACGTACCAGAAGTGATTATTTTCTATAACAAAGCCGAAAACGGGTGGTTACTGCATATCAAATGTGGCACATACAATGTAAACTGAAAAATCAAGCATTGACCATTTTAATTACAATACTCAGTGTGGGTGGCATCATTACTCAAGTTATTTATCTTGGGAATGAACTCGAACTACTCGCAGAAGATTATACCTGAAAAAGGTTGGTCCTTGAATTGTTACTTGGAAAGCAATCTAGAAGTTGGCGATATCTTGAATGCTAAGCAGCCTGCAAGTCCACTTAAAAAGATATCATCCCATCGATAATCGAGAGAATTACTCCCCCATACTCCTTTCGAACTGTTAAGCAAAGTGTAAAATTAATAATTAGAAATACTTATCAGTTGTCACATTTGTAACAATTGAAGTAATCGAAAAAATTGCAGTCAACATTTGCATTTTCGAATAGAAGGATCCTTATTTTTTATTATCATGCCGTGGATACTATTAAAATATTTCTTTACTATGAACTTCTTTTTTCTTAAAAAATATTTTTATGATTCTATATCTTAAATATTTTATTTATTTTCAATTCAAATGAATATGCATAAACACTAATGGCAGCCATCTTCATTTTGACGGCCATTTTGAGGAGTTATGCAGGCAATCTGCTGCTACACTACTGGTCAGATTCCGTGCATCAAACAGCAAAAACCACTTTTAGAGGAAACTGTTGCATATAATGTTTTACGAACGAAATTCCTATCAAATTCCGTTTTTAGACCGACTGATGCAGCGAAAACGGCATGTTGAGCTTAAAGTTTCACTTAAAAAGCGTGTATTTCGAAAATATTTACAACTCTAATTGCTAATATAATATAAGTTTTACATAATAAAGTTATAAATATTAATTGCAAATATATATGTATATATAAACTGCAAATCAATAATTTTATTAGTCATATGTATAATATAACATTATATAGATAAAAATTTTGGTGTGAAGCATCACTTGCACTGTAGATAGCTACAAAAGGATGTCGAATTAAAAATGCTATAAATATCACCTTGCGATCTGCCTGTTCCATGCAATTATGATCTTTCAAAGCTGCATTTCAACGGATCAACGCACCTCCACTGTTCGATATTTTGTCAGCGAATCCGACTAAGGCTGACTGTATTCCACTTGTGTGTTCAGTTTCGTTCATAATTGTAATTTTTTTATGAAGAAAACTGAAAGCAATTTGATGTTGGGTTTGAAATCTCAGTCTTTCATGTATTACTTATGTTTAGTGCAATAAACAAGATTTTGTTTTCATATAAATTTGAAATATTTTCTGTTCATTCATTTTATTGAATATTACTGATCTCTTTAATAGCGTTAAAGTTGAGTCAATTAATTTCTAATGACGAGTTTCTGACAAGTGTTCTGACGAGTTCATGTCAGGAACAATGCAACCGAACTCGGGAGTCTAAGAATTTCGACCGCCTGAGGGTTAAAATATAAAAACCAAATTATATGAAAATCTATTTAAAACGGAAAATTTATTATTCATACCAAACCACTGGCTGAAATTATTCAAGAGGCTAGGTCCCACGTCTTCAGTCTGAGCCCATCTCATTTTAATACAGACATAATTATAGATATTAGGGTATAAAAATGTCATATTTTTTATTGAAAAAATTGATTATTTTTATTAAAATTACAGTTTAAAAAAAATGTAAATAAAATTTTTATGATTTGCAACTATTCTATATTTCTCTATAGATTAAAATTCAAACCATTCGGTTGGGACATTTTTGTGCGGTTCTATGTGGACAGACAAACCAGACGATAACTCTGGGTGCTACTATTTATATAATTATGAACCCACCTAAAAAGGCTATAACGTTGTAAATGTTATAATATGTAAGTCTGACAGAAACGTATTCTGTAAAATTGAACGATATTCAATCGTGAGTATTGAGTTTAAATTGCATTTATTATGCAATTTCTCACCAAGGGAGCTAATATTTTAAAAATCTACAGTGTAATCAATAAGTAATCTGTCCACTTCAAATGGCTCCAGAATACATTCTATTGGTCGAAATGAGATCAAATTTGAATTATAATTCAAGTAATGCGCTTGAATTTTTCTTTTTAAATTATAAAAATTAAAAATACAAATTTCGCCGCTGTACACATAAACCGTTTAATTAGCTTTACAAATAATAAATACTATTGAAAAAGTGAAACTGCTCAATAAAATTGCAAAATCCACCGTAAGATTTGCAGTACAGTGAAATGCGGTGTATCCAGTTTTCGGGAAACAATTGGCGCACTCACACATCCATGTGCAGACTGCAAGAGATAAAATGATTACTTCAGAGGATTCTAGAATGCTTTCTATTGGTCTAAATGAGATCAAATTTAAACTATGGACAGTTCAAATAACGCACTTGATATTTACTAGAAAAATTGCAAAAATTAAAAATACAAAATTTCGCCGCTAGCAGGCGTTGTGATACACTTGAACATAATGAAACACCAGTGGTAAAATTTCGTAATCTTCATTTTTTTAAATATTTAGTAAATATTAAGGACATCTTTCGATCTATCTATAGTACAAATTTAATCATATTTAGATCAATAGAACGCATTCAGTAGCCCTCTGAAGTGAACAACTTATTTCTTATAGTTTCCACATGGTTCTGTAAGTGTGCCAGTTATTTCTCGCGTATTAGATATGCCGTATCCCACTGTACTGAAAATCTTACGGTGGATTTTGCGTTTTTATTAAACAGTTTCACTTTTTCAATAATATTTATTACTTATAAAACTATTTCAAGGGGCGATATTACGGTGCCTCACTTAAGATCGACGTAAAGACTTACGATGTAAACAAAGCGCAAACGGTATTACGGTAGCGGCGTAATTTAAGGCAGCTTGAAAGCAGTCGTAAGCTTCAACACAAATGGATGCTCGCGCAACCACAACAAAAGTGATTACGGCCTCTGATTAGCTGAGAGTAAAGGTGCGTTTTCACGGGCCTACCCAAGCGCTAACTTTCCCAACTCTTTACCTAAGCACAAGATTTTAGGTAGTTAGAACGCGATTTTTTAGGTTCGATTCGTGTTGAAACCTAAGCACTAACTACCTAAGCGCAGCCAATCAGAAAAGAGAATTTTGCTAAGTAATGGCGGTGAAGAAATGTAGCATTATAAAAAAGGAATTTTCATTTTACATATAGTTATTTTTATTTCGAACTATTCTTTTGCGTCAAGCAGTAATTATTTTTTATGATTGAAAGAAAAAAGTAAGTTTTATCAACGTTTTTCATTTTGTAGATGCATATACATATCTATCTGTCTTTTGTAATCATTCAGATGCATTTTATAATATTAAAATAATATTTATAATTTATATAGTTCGCTTCGAGTAGCAATGAAGATATAATGTACTGTTCTCAAAATTATTTTATCGAAAGTTAACAGTACAAAGAATAAAAGTATTTGTTTATAAATATTTGTTTCTTAAAATTAATTTCTTGCTTCAGTGATTATATTCGGTTGTTTGGTAGAGTATTTCCAATTAATTTTGAATTAAATATCCGTTTGTTCATTTAATAATTGTAAATGTTAAGGAATATTTGGTTAGCCTAGCTCGTAGGTTTTTAAATCGTCAAATTAGTTAAATGCTAGCTGCAATCAAGCTTTGTTAATATACTTGCATATTTATGCAGGCATGTAAAAGAATTTTCTCTAAAATAAATAAGCCACTGTATTTGATATTTCCCTATTTTATTTTAAGAAAGTAATATTTAATTGCAAAATAGTTTGCTCTTCATCCCTTTAGAGATTTAATTTACAGCTTAAAAAGTTGTAAATCCTCATAGAATTTTCATTTTAAATCATGTATAGCTTCTTTTTATCTAATTATTTCTAAGAATTTGTATGTATTATGCATGGTTTGCTACTATTTGATCAAAGTTTCCATGTGTTAGTCCAATATGATAGGCATTTTAGTTTTATTTCACTAGAATTTATCCATTAATCCTATAACTTTGATCAGAATTGAGGCTCCCTTAATTTTGTTTTAAAATTGTTTGATATTTTCTTAGTGTGTCCTAATGAATCTGAAAGTTATCCCTATGAATTTATAATGTACATTTTATTTATTTGATGAGAAAGTAGCAAACTTAGAATTATAAACAAGGTTTGTCAAATTTTGACCTTTTCGATTGCTTTTTAATCTTTACTATTTTGTTAATACTTAAAAATGCAGAAAAAAGGAAAACATTATGTGAAGTCTTTGTTTATCTTTTAAAAAATTACATTGAAAACAGCGATTTATAAAGCATGCAACTTGCAAAAGAAAAGCTATCAAAATAAACTGTCATATTGCATACCTAAATAAACAAACTGCCACATTGTATATCTAAGTAAACAAACTGGCATGTTGCAAATGATGTTTAAGAAAATTAATGGTAAAGTAATGTTTCATTATGATGTTAGAAGGATTTTTGTAACTAAAAGCGAATCTTTCATGCATACAATAAACTTAATATTTCAAACAAGCATACTTAAATTTCTTAGCTGATTAATAGTTAATTATTTATTAGTAAATATTTGATTTTCAAGAACTTTTATATGTATATGTATGCACATATTTGATTGGTTTCTTTCTTTTAATTTTCTAGTTGCTTCGGATGCTACAGTTAGGATGGAAATGTAACAAGAATAATACAAATAGGTGTAAAGCTGTGCGATAAAGTGCTACTCTTGCAGTTTGTTGGATACTTTTGCATTGGCCAGTTGGAATGCGCTCAAAAGGCTATAGGTTAGAAATAATCTTTGGCCTTTTGGGATGTAAACTTGCTAGCTAGATTGCATTTGGATTCTTCCTGGAAGCTACACACTTCTTCTTTTTATTTTGCTGAAGATTGCATTTGCTGTATTGACTCTTATGAAAAGTAAGCCACTTATTGCTTAAAAAAAAAGAGTTCTATTGCTTTGTTTAAAAGTTCTTGCTTATATAAGTGTAAATTCAATTTAATGCTCTCTGATTTAAGGCATTAATTTTACAGGAATTTAGTAAATATAAATTGTGTAAATTGCAACAATTACTTAGATTAAAATAAAAATTTTAATATCAAATTGAATTATTGTTTAAGAAAACATACAAACGATAAGCATTAAATAAAATAAAGCACATTTTTATTAGCATAGTCACATAGCACAGAATATGTGAAAACATATTACAAAAACATGTGGCAGCGACAGAAATATTTGGTTCTTTTCTTTTAATTGGCCACTTTCCATTGAATGTAAATGTCAGCACACAGTTTGCAGAAATATATGGCTGTACGTATATAATAATATATCATGCATTCAGAATTTTTTGGTTTAGATTACAGATTTTTTAATTTACTTTCATTTTAGGAACCGGTTTGTAATGTCCTTATAAGAAAAAGTAAAAACTACAAGCAAAATTGAAAGTCAATATTGAACAGCTATCCAATAAAAAAATGTATATTGAAATGCAAATACAATAGACTTCCTCAAATCTGCACATACAGTAAAGCATCGTTTATACGATGATCACTTATACAACGTTTACATTTAAACGACATTTTAATGTGGTCCCAATTCATTCCTATTCATTTCAATGTAAAAATATATCTTTTATACGACGCCCAAAATCGTTTATACATCGATTTTTCGATTTTGTATAGGTTTTTTTTTTGTTCATTTTTCTTGTGTATTTTAAGAACGAGTGGAATTTTGCAGCTATGAATGACACCAAAGAGCGTATTTAAATGCACTCCACATTATAAAAATGTGGGCTGCTGTTCGATTAGTCTGAAAAATCAGCTTATGTGAAACAGATTACACTGGGAGGGGTCATTCTTTTTTTCGAGGATGGTCACCATTCCCGACCTGTTTTAAATTGCAAATAGACTATCCTTCTAACTGTTATCAGTATTAGCGACTTTTAGTTGGCTACGCGGGGTTTTTGTCTTTGACTTTAAATGGAAAGTAAATGATGCACTGCAAATGAGGAACCTTTCGGTGAAACATAAACGTAAGTGAAACATAAATAAAGGTACGCAAATTTAATTTGCTTACTAACTCCCCTCTCTCCCCCCCCCCCGTTTTTTTTTTGTTTAATTTACAAATGTATGCAAATCAGCACGTTAAACATTAAAATTAAGTGAAAACAAGATTAATTCTAGTTTTAGATGTGAAAATTGATTATACGTCGTTATCGTTTATACGACGTCTTTCGGTGTCGTATAAACGATGCTCCACTGCAACTTAGATGTAAACAATGAAATATTCAGTTCAAATATAGGGACAAAATTAGACTTTTTAGCTTTATATCAATTCCATATGTATTTTAATTTGTAATTTTATTTAATATTACTGAATTCATGTTTTTTCATGAAGGAAGAATAAATTTATTTCTAAAAAAATTCACGATATTGCTGATATTACTAATAATCATTTGTACTATTCAATTTTTGGTTTAATATTAATAAAGTTTTAACAAAAATTTATTGTTTAGTATTTTTAAATTTAAAAAGTGTCTGTTTATAAAACTGCTTTTACTCGCCAGTAATGAAATTTCCCAGTTTTGCCTTTTATCATTTGAATCATATACACAAGAAAAGATGCACCGAATTATGATTTTAGCCAAATGCCAAATATTCAGCCAACAGATAAACTAAACACCGAATGTTTGGCTTATCCGAATACTCTTAAATTTCAGAGTTTGAAAATAATAAAAAGTTAAAATAATTTTACATAATATTTAACATAAAAACTTCCATATTGATAAACAAGATCTCTTTACAAGTAAATTTTACAAGAAAAAAAAACTATGCTTTGAATTGTTACTTAAGAAGAGGATAGTTTCCTCTGTGAATTAAAACAAATGAATATAATTTTCTCATATTCTGAAACAAATATTTTGACATCAAAGTGAAATTTTAAAGAAATTTGAAAAAAAAAAAAAAAAATACAGTCATATACTGTTTATTTGTTAGGAAAAACTAAAATCATTATTAGTTAATTGTCTTTGGAGTTACTTTTCGAATAGTAAATAAGAAGCATTCTCTTTTATGTAAATATAATTCTATTTTTAAATTTGTTGTTAAAAGTTGCTTTAAGGTTTTTAAAAATATTTTCTTTGAATACGGTTTGGCTGATATACCATATTTGGTATACTGAAGTGTGTTAAATATGGCCATGCCAAGTATTTCACATGTTGAATAGTCTGATATTTGATAGTATAGTCAAATACCAAATATTCGGTGCATTGCTAAATACAAGCAATATTTTTTTTCTGTAAAATGGGAAAAGCTGTGTTAACCAGCAAGTAATCTAGCTTAGGAAAAGTATGTGTTTATTGTTATTGTATGTTTTTCACATTTTTTTTAATATTGATTGTATGATACTGAACCCCCCCCCCCCACTATCGCTTTCATTTTGTTATTTCAAAAAAATCAGTGTGGTTTGTATTTTTATTAATCCTTTGAATTTGTTTTCTTTTTACTTTCTTTTAATTAACTTGCTTTAAGTATGTAAAGATAGGATTTTATAATTGGTTTATTATTGAATACTTTATAACTTAAAAAAAATGGCTGAATCCTAAGACAGCTGAGACACTTAGCATCGTTGAATTTGGCGAGATGATAAATGGCCTTTTCTTGTTACTGGTTTGTTTCTTAAGTTCTTTACATGCCTACATTTATACGATCAGGAATTTGGATCAATTTAATCGGATTGCACAGTTTCTTGTCTTTTGCTTTTATGAAATGCCATGTCAGTCTTGTATTATTTATATTTAAAAACGAGATTGCATTATATGTGTATGACTATATTTTCCAGTTTTTTATTCATGCAGTTTAAATACATTGCTTATTTCAATAAATAGTAATATAAATTTGGTAATATATGTGCGGTAGGGCAGACAAATCTACTGAGTGTACGCTTTCCTCAAAATAAATATTCAATGTTTTAAATTATGATTTGTCAATACGTAACATTAAAAGATTGAGATGACGTGTTGATGTTATTGAAAGTGAATTCCTATATCAGAAATACTTTTTTCCTTACTTAAAAATCTGCATAATATTTATGTACCATAAATATTAGAAAAAATATTTCAAAATTTTATCGCAATTTTTGTACAAATTTATAAGCATTTTAATAGTTTGATACCTGCTGTGATTAATAACTGCAGTTTTGCTCATTCTAGAAACTTCTTCAATGCGACTTTTGTGCACTCAGAGATGAATTTTTAAATTTTAGTTTCGTTAGTCAATGTGAGTTTGATGAATTTCGTGCATTTTAGAGACTGCTGGACAGCAAATTTCGTGCATCCAGTGATTATTTTTTATTTCATTTTAATGGGCATGTAACACTCATAAGTGCTTTAGTTTAAAATTATAGAAATTGATATGCTTGATAAATATCCTAAATAAGTTTTAGAAATAAAATATATTCATTAAATTCATGAACAGAAGTCATAAAATCTATATAACTTTATGCAAATGTATGCGGCAAAATTTAAAAATTCCTTTTCTGTGATTTTTATTAGTATAGTGTTTTCCTTAAAAGGTATTGAACTTTATTTCTGATGTAGGAAGGCAGTTTAAATAACATTATGATATAAGAACAATATTTAAAAATTATTGATTGTTACTTTCAATCGTTGATTGTTTACTTTGCAAAATACGTTACAACTATATCTATTCATTAGCCATAAGCAGGGGCGAAGAAAACTAAGGGAAAGCTGCACCTGGAAATTCGCCTCCACCCCCTTTTCCTTAACTTGACACTCCCTTTAGCAAATGCTGACAATAAGTTCACAGTTATTTTTGGTGACTGTTTATTGTAATAAACAATATCTGTAAATTACAATTACATAAATAAAAATTTCCCCATTTTAAACAAATTCCCATGAATGTACGCAGTGTGCTTTTAAAATTCACTTCTTTTAATTTTTATTGTGCTTAAATGGTTCTTTTATCCTGATTGTTTTTTAAGGAACAAAAGTAGTTTTCATGGCCGGGATCTAGATAGAATTTGTGTTGTTAGCAAAACAAGATTGACCTGTCAGAAAATTTTATCATTTTAGAAAATGGAAAGCTTTCTAAAAATACCGAATTCTGATTGTTTATTGATGTTTTATTATCTTTTTATTTGCAAATTCCACGAGAATGCTGGACATGTGATGAAAACAACGCATTGATGTTAGCTTATTTAGAGAAAAGCTTCAAATTTTTTAATTACTGAATCATCTGCTGCATGACACGGTATCTGGAAGCTGAAGGAATTTTTTGTTTGTTTGCTAGATTTTTAGTTTGGAACATGTGATTTGTTTTCTTGAATAAAAGTAATAAATAGAATAAATAAAAGATTCTTTTTGTAAGATTCTTTAATGTTAATGAAGAAGCAAAGGTAGGTGAATTTTAATTGATTTTATTTTATGGTTATTGTATTTTTTTTGTTTTAGAAACTAGTGTATATAAAGTTCTGTAGATTAAACATGAAAAAAATTCTTAAAATCAGAAAATGGAGATCTGCAAATTTTTAAAAATTGAAAACTATCGAGAAAACTGTTTGCATAGAGAAAATTCATGGTAAAAGAAGTTAACTAATTGTAAATTATTTGTGAAAGTTTATTTTATTAAAGCAGTCATCTCTGAATCTGTGCATATCGCTAATTGTCAGCCAAAACATGCGCGTTGTGATTGGGGAGAATTTCAGAGTTGCTGAAAACTCCGTTGGCCCTCGTGGGTGCTTGACGCATGTTAAAAAAATCACCAAAATCAAGTGTCTTGACTGTTCTAAGAACATGCTAAAAAAAAAAAAAAACCTACACCTGTGTGCTTCTCTCGGCAATTCTATTTTTAGGAATTTATTTTAAGTAATAAGTGAATTTTAAAACATTTTTCTGTTAACCACTTGTTATAAAGAACCAAATAATTTTTAAGGTTACAATAACAACAAGCAAAGTTAATTGTGCATCAAACCGTGCCATTAAAATATGCCAACTGGCAGTGAAACTGTAACAACAAAATATTTTAAATAATTTGAAGGCAAGAAAGGAAACATAATAATAATAATAAAATAATTTTTATTTACAAAAATAAAGAAATAATTTTTGTATCTGTTTTTATCAACTAATAATTTAGCATTAAGTAAATTATAATTAAACTTTGAAAAAATAATTTAAAAATTCTGAATTCATAGTTTAAAAAATGGTTTTTAGTTTTTTACCTTTTCTGTTGTCATATCAGAAAAAAGAAAGAAAAAATAATTCCTTTAATAAATTCAGCAGTTTATGCTTTCTACCAGGGCATTATGGTGAATTTTTCATAATTAGAGTCATGCCAAATTAATGAAGAGAAGTTATTTCATCCATCATGAATTTCTGTTTTGAAATTAGGCATTATATTTATAAATATTTTAAGTTTATGAAAGAATGGTTAAAAAAATACATATTTTTCTACTTCTATACCTATTTAGTAATAACGTTTAATTTTTAAACAAACTGAAAAGAAATACCTAACACAATGTGTTTTATTGACATGTTATGGATAGAGATATATTAATTAGTGTAATCATTATTATGCCATTTGTACAAATTGAACAATTTTCCCAACATCTTCGACAAATTTATGTCATTTGCGCACATGAAATAACCTGATCAAAGTGTGTAACACACCACATTTTCATAAGTGAAAATTTACTTATGTGTTTTTTAATACATTAATCATAGTAACTGTGTGCTTTTATGTATTTTCATTTTGAAACTTGGATAAAAAGTGATATTTGGAGCATTATTTAAAGCTGTTTTAGTAAGAAAAAACAGTCAAAACTTTTTATTAATTTTTATACGACATATTTACGATTATCTCGATGAACGTAAACAAAAGTTATTTGTTTATAATTTTATATCAGCTGATCGGTCTGTAGACTGTTAAAGCCCTAAAGTAGACGCTTGCGCAGTGAAGACTTACCTTTGATTGGTTGGCATAAGGATTTATCTGTAACCAGTGAAAACGCTCTTAGGTTAGGTTTTAGGTAAGCTAAGGTTTTTTAGGTAGTTAGAGCGGCCCGTGAAAACGCACCTTTAGATTCTTAGGTAAAACTTGTTTCCTTTAATGAATGTTAGGTAACCAGTATTGCATTCAGTGAATAAAAGAAGAAACTATGCTACTTATATAACCATTGCAACAGTTTAATTAATAAATAATATCAGTAATTAATATTCACGGAATGCATAAATCAATTTAATTGAATCATGATGTAATTCACGAATCATTCTTTCCTCGGCGTCTTGTCTCAACCATTCTTTATAATATTATATATCTTTTTAAATATAAATTTACTGTACCCGCAGATTTCTCAGATAAGCCATCTTTTATCTTTTGTCTGAGATTGTACCCAACCTCTTTACTAAAATAAGTTAATGTTAAGGTAGGGTAGTTTATTTCGTTAATTTTCAACTAAAAACTCTAATCTGCTCTTTGATATACTGCATAAAATTTCATGTTTCGCAACTTTAATTTTTGCTAATTTATCATTGTCATTTAAAGCATTAGTAAGATGTCTTATTTATAGCCGGTAAATTAATTTATTACCGGTTTTTTTTATTATTATTATTTATTTTTAAGTAGTTTAGCTAAAAATTGTAATTTAGAAACAGCAAGTTAGTTTGGACTTTTTTTTTTAAATGTTTAATTTTAAAATACACTGTGTTGCTCATTAAGTGAATTTGAATATATTCTGGTGAACTGAAAATAATTTTTTTTTAAACAATTAATTGCATGATGAAGTTCTATATAGTTTATCAAAATTTTATATAAGAGACACATACATTTAAGAAACCTAGAAGTAGCAAGACATTTGGTGCCATTTGTCACAATGTGTGGTGCTCTTTATATTATTAATAAAATACACATAACAGTATGCTAACTACTTTTAATAATATGAATTTAAGCTCATAAAAGATACACCACACAAGCTCTACATATTGCGCTATGAAAACCTTTTTTAAAACTAAACTTTAGAACAATGACAGTTACAATTACAGTTGAAGTTGAAGTAGCAGTTATGACATATTATTACATGCCCTTTCTTTTCAAACAGCAAAAATAAAAAAAAATACATATAAATTTAGAGTTCAAAGAAAAGTCTTTAGATAAAATAATACTTAAACATAGTCTTTGAAACGAGCGGGTGGTTTTACATTTCTTCTAGGTCTCTCTATCTTTGTTGTGTTTGAAGTAAACAGTCCTGGCGAAGCTGGTTTCGGATTGATAGTATCAGTTTGATCAGACGAAGAATCGGGACAAATTAATGGACTGTCATGGGACTGAGGACTAGAGATTTTCGGTGTCTCTGTATTAGTTGGGTTGCCAGTTTGCGTTGTATCAGCATTTGCTTCTGAATTTACAGGATCTTCAAACGCTAACTTTCTTGGTCTTAAATGAATTCTGTTGCGATGAAGAATGCTTCCTTCTGAAGATTTCACAATGTAAGATCTTGGACTGTGTTTTTGGATAATAGTTCCTGGTGTCCATTCTCGATGACTAGTTTGAAGATAGACAGGATCTTGAATATTCAATTCTTTTAATTTTGTGGTCGACGAGTCATAATAAAATTTCTGTTTGCTCTGATTTTCCTTTAACTGATGTTGAGTTTTCTTAATTGGAAATCTAGGTCTTAACAATTTCGTCTTGCAAGGAATAAGGGTTCTCAAAGATCTTCCCATCAACATCTCAGCTGGAGAAGGCAATTTAAATTTTGGAGTGTTATTATACTCGAGAACAGCTAGATTTGGGTCTCCTCCCGAAGCTTTTGCTTTAAAGATAAGGTTTTTCAATGTCCCAAAAGACCTTTCAATCATCCCATCGGATCTTGGATACTTAGGTGATGACGTAACAGGATGAATGTCATAAGACTTCAGAAATGAAAAATATGCTTGACTATCAAATGGTGGACCATTATCAGAATGAATTTTACGTGGAATACCATGAGTACGAAAAATTTGTTTCAATGCACTAATTACTGAAGAAGCTGTTTTAGCATTAACTTTTCTCAATTCAACAAATTTAGAGTGGTAATCAATTACTTGTAAAAAATTATCTCCTTGGAGGTACATAAAATCTATACCTACTTCTTCCCAAGGTAGATTAGGAACTTCATAAGGCATCAAAGGCTGTTTACAATTAGCACGCTGATGTTGCTGACAAATTTCACACGTTTCTACATAATTCTTTATGTCTTCCATCATATTAGGCCAATATAAAGCTGTTTTGGCTTTTTCTTGACAAGCAGTGATTCCTTGATGAGCTTGGTGTACTTTAGATAATACATAAGTTTGCATTGTTTTAGGTACGACTAACCTATTTCCAATAAAAATTAAATCATCAAAACAATGTAACTCTTCTTTCTTATTCCAATAAGGTTTTAAATTTTCGGGCAATTGATTACACTGTTGAGGCCAACCATTCCTAATTATTAGCTTTAATTTCGAAAGATCTTCATCTTTTAGTGTTGCATTCTGCATTTCTTTAGTACGTTCTTCAGTGGTCGATAGAATTGTATGTACAACAGCAGCTCCATCTTCTAAGAAACTTGTATCTACACTCATGGTAGTGGGACTTCTGGACAGGGTATCTGCTACATAAAGCTTTTTCCCTGGAACATGCACAAGTTTAAATCTATATTTAAATAATTCAATTATCATTCTCTGTAATCTCAGAGACATATTTTCCATTGGTTTCTGTAGTAAACCGACGAGAGGTTTATGATTGGTTTCCACTATAAAATCAGTACCATACACATAGTAATGGAATTTTCTACATCCGTTGACAACCGCTAATAATTCTTTCTCGATTTGGCTATATCTTTGTGTGTATCATTTAGAGCACATGAAGCATAGGCAATTGGATGTTCTTCTTGAAGTAATACTGCACCTAATCCATACTTACTAGCATCAACAGAAATAACTGATTTCAAATTTGAATTATAATAAGCCAGAACAGGTGAATTAGTTACAGACTTCTTCAATTTTTCAAAAGCTTCTTGCTCATTAGCTGTCCAAATAAATTCATTTTTCTTGCTTAAGAGTTTTCTCAAAATTCCTGTTTTATCTGATAAATTGTTAATAAACTTCCCTAAATAGGTAATCATGCCTAAAAACCTTTGTAATTCTTGTTTATTGGTTGGAGCTTTGAAATCTACAATTGCTTTAATTTTATCATCATTTACTGAAATTCCTTTAGTTGTTAAATTATAACCCAAATATTTTACAGAACTTCTTTTAATTTGACTTTTTTCTAAAGATAATTTTAAACCAGACTCTCGAGCTCTTTGAAGAACTGCTTCAAGTCTTCTATCATGTTCTTCTTCAGTCTTACCAAATACTAAAATGTCATCAATATAAACTAAAATTCCATCTAAATCTGCAAAAATATTATCTATAGTTCTCTGGTACACTTCAGGAGAACTACTTAAACCATAAGGCAAACGACAGAATTTGTATCTTCTGAACGGAGTGGCAATTGTACATAGATCAGAACTCCCTTGGTCAAGAGGTATTTGCAGAAAAGCTGATGATGCATTAAGTACGGTGAAAATTTTTCCTTCAATTTGTGAAAATAAGCTCTGTTGGTAAGGAATTGGATAATGTTCTCGCTTTACATACTTATTTAACATACGTGGATCTATACAGAGTCTTATACGATTATTAGGTTTCTGTACTATAACTATAGGATGTACCCAATCAGTTGGTTTTACAACTTTTTCTAATATACCTTGATCAATCATTTTATCAATCTCATGCTTTACTTTCAATTTTAAGGCATGTGGAATAATTCTAGAGGCACATATTTTAGGTTCGGCTTTGGCATCTAATTTGATCTTATACGTATATGGCAATTTTCCCATTTTGCCTGAAAATACATCTTTAAATTTCTCTGTAAAATTTCTACCATGAACAGAATCAACACTGATGTTTCTATTCACAAATCCCAACTTTTCACAAGCTTCAAATCCTAATAAAGCACTCGAATTTTGATCAATGATATAAAAATCTAGTAATTCAGATTTATTTTTAACTTTACATTTTAATCTACTGACCCCAATTACGTTCAAATTATGTCCTGTAAAAGATGTCAACTTTTTGTTAGTTTCACGAATAACTTCATTATTTCTCACATCATTAAAAATATTAAGGGGCAAAACATTGACTTCAGCTCCGGTATCTATTTTGAGCGACACTTCTGAGTTATTTATTTGAACAATTTCTCGCCATCCAGACTTTAAAGAATTAACCTGGCACTTTACTGAATCCAATTTAACAAAACTTTTATCCCTTGAAGGGTAAAAATTATCAGAAATTCCATGCACTTTTTTATTTATTATTTTCCTTTTCTTTTTACACGCGACTCAATAATGGTTTAATCCGTTGCAATTGCGACACTTTTTACCAAACGCAGGACATTTACCATAATCATGAACAGTTTTACATTTTGAACAGCTTTTATTAAATTTCTTATTAATATAATTACGATTTTCCTTATCATATATTTTCCTTTGAATTTCGTTTTTGTTTGCACGAACAGCATTTATGGTGGGGGAACAAATGTTTTTATTCATTATTTCCATTTGTTTACCACTGGACTCTTTAGCTCTACAATATTCTATTGCCTTATCAAGGGTTAACTCTGTTTCCATTAGCAATTTTTCTTTCATAGCGGAATCTCTAACTCCAATAATTAGCAAATCTCTAATTAAACTATCTTCTTGATCCTCAAAAGAGAAATCTTTCGCCAAAATTTTCAAATTTGTAACAAACAAATCAACAGATTCACCGTCTTTTTGGCGACAATTAAAAAATTTATATCGCGCAATGACTGTATTCCTTTTCGGTTGAAAATATTCATCAAAAGAATTTATGACAGTTTGAAAATTATTTGCGTTTTCATCACTAAGTTTAAAACTATTAAATATATCTATGCATTCTTCTCCCATTATACCTAGTAATAGCGCTACTTTAAGCTTATCAGGCTTATTCATTTTCTCGGACGCTTCTAAATGAAGCATAAATCTTTGTTTGAATTTATTCCAATTCTCAGCTAAATTGCCATTCAAACTCATATTTGAAGGTACCTCTTTAAATCCATTTTAAAGGATACAAGCGAATTGCACTCAAAAGCAAATACACAAAATCTTAAATATAACAATAAAAATTTCTAACCTTTACGATACCAAAATTAAGCTTCCATTTAGCTGCCACCATGTCACAATGTGTGGTGCTCTTTATATTAATAATAAAATACACATAACAGTATGCTAACTACTTTTAATAATATGAATTTAAGCTCATAAAAGATACACCACACAAGCTCTACATATTGCGCTATGAAAACCTTTTTTTAAACTAAACTTTAGAACAATGACAGTTACAATTACAGTTGAAGTTGAAGTAGCAGTTATGACATATTATTACACCATTGAACTTCGCAAGGAGTCAACAAAAATTTTGTTGTTTCCATTTTTTTTCTTAAATTCTTACCATACCTATTGTGATTTTCTTTGGAATTTAGATTAGTTTGATGGATTAGCTTGATTCCTTTGGATGGTTAGATTTATAATGCATTTGTGGCATGAGTAGAGATAGGAATGCTTGGAAAAAAACCAGAAACGTTGGGAAACAAAACGTTTTTCTTTCAGTTTTTTCCCAAAGGCTTATTTTTCAATTTTTCCAAACTGGAAAAATTGAAATTTCATTTGTAAAATAATGTATTGAAAATTTTGTAATAGCTACATTCTCATACTCTTAATTTTATTTATTTTTATGTTGAGTGCCCCACATGAAAACTTTAATATGGGTAATCTGATCTCTCAGCAGAAATCTGTTTGAGAAGACCTGAAGGATCCTTCACATTTTTTTTCTAGTTTGAAACACAAAACCCTTCGCAAAATCTCGCTTGAAAAATAGACATTTCAGAAAAAAGTTTAATCTCTAAATTGAATCTTTTACAAATACATGTTTGAAGAAAAAAAAACCCTCATGTCATATAGCAACTGAATCTTATCAAATTGTATATATGAATAACCTTATTCAAAATGTCTAAATAAGAACCTAAATATAGTAAATAATTTCTAAGTCATAAATTCTGATTATATGAAAAAAATCTAGATATATAATTAAATGCAACTTCTCTCTATAAAAATTAATTCATATGCAAAATTATTTCAATAATACGTCGATTAATGGGAATGGTAAAATTAACAATTTAACATAAAATTTGAAGCATACATTTATTACTTTCTTCTATCTTTACAAGAAGTAAGTATTGAATTCGTGAAAATTTTGACTTCCAGTTTTTGGTGTATTTATACGCTTTAGAAGGTCCTGAACACGATTTGGTGGTTTTTTGAAAATATCTGTCACTCTGTGAATCTAAATGTGACAAAAAATTTATGGGCACTCTATCTCAAGAACTGATGCACATAATTTTGCAAAACTTTAGGTGCAGTTACACCTTGATATCTCGAGATGTTTAGTTATTAGTGTATATCACCCAACCGATGGCGCTGCTTTGCTGCATTATTTCCACAATATTTCTATCTCAAGAACTAAAAGACAATTTTTCATCAAACAATAGATTCAGCCAGTTCCCAATATATATTAATGTTGTTTAGTTTCTGGTGTAAATTGCCCTATAGGTGGCACTACTATGCTGCATTTTTCAAGATTTCGTTATAGCTGATTAATTAAATGTTTTTTTCAAGGTGTTGAATCTAAAATTGACCTCCATTTTACCTCCATAATATACAGTAATGTTGTAAAACATGGGCAGTTAGCATTAGAAAAGTACAACTGCAATGAAAAAAAAAATCTATATTTTATTACAAGTAAATACATTCCAAATTATACTTCCCTTCTTGATTAAACTTTGAATTTTAGTAGTTTTTTAAAGCACAGTAGAAGTTTATCTCTGTGTGTAACTGCTTTTGTTAATTCCCCCTGAGCATTTTTTATTTTTAGTTTTCTGTTTTCATATCTTTTGAGTTCCACTCTTAGAAATAAGAAATTACCATATGGAAATATTATTGAATATTGTTTCTTACTCAAAAATGAAATCCCAGATTTCAGAATAAAAAGAAAATAAAGTATGCTTAATTTAACTTAAAAAAATATTTTCCTGATTTCGGTGAGTAAAAATCTAACAGTCAATAAATCCTATGCTGTTTTTTAGTTGCAGACCTGAGTAAGCCATACTAAAACTTAGTTTTGTTTGAATTAAGATTATAAAACTAAACCAAAACTTTTCTGAGTTGAGATTGGAAAGATTCCAAAACTAAACATATTTTTTAAAGGAAATAAAATTATAATTGTAAAAAAAAATCTAATATTGTAAAAATATACATTTTTAAAATAAACAATATATATTCACAATATGATATTGACACTGATATTCACAATAATGACAAAACTGCAATAATTTATTTCATTAAACTAATATCATTTACTTAAAAACTATACTTTTGTAAATGGGATACATAATTAATTTCATTCCAAACTGTAGGCATATTGGCTCAGGTTTTTACATAAGGTCAATTGGTAAATAAACATGTAACTGAAAAGTCATTTCAACAGAGATATGATATAACAAACAATAGCGTTGAATAAAACTTTTTAGGCTGTGAAAAAAAAAACTAAATTTTTATAAGCAGGCTTTGCTTTTTTGTTTTTATTTTGTAATGTAAAGTGAAAATAATTTTCTTTTTATACAAAAAATCTAAAAAAATGTTTATTATTTAATATTCTCTAAGAAAATGTATTTTATATTTGGGAAAAACAATTATGAAAAATCAATTTTTCCAACTTTTCCGTTTTTCTCCGAAAAAAAAACTGGCAAAAAAACAGCTTTTTTTCCACCACTTATATTTTTCTGGAAAATTTACATCTCTAGGCATGATTTTTGTGTTTAGTACTTTTGTGTATTGTGAAGTGTTTTATAGTATACAGTTGAACCTCGAAAATCCGGACCTCCAAATTCCGGAAATCTCTAAAATCCGGACATTTTTCCGATTTCAGTTTTATTAATTTTTAAAATAAGACATAGCTGTAATTTTCATCAACTGCAGTTAACTTCTGATAACTATACTAAAAAAATATATATAGATATATTCTGGTTAATATTGTAATGACTTGCCGTTAATTAACCCTTTAAAACGTAATCCGCCCCGATACGGCCCTGTCATTGAACAACGATTACAGCCGAATCCGGGCGGATACGGGGAATTTAGGGGTGTAAGGAAGTGAAAGAGATGGGTTTCACCCTATCTTGAGGGGTGTTTCTCTATCTTTGCCGATTACTTTGTTTAGATGACAGTGATGGAATATTCACATGTGGCTTATATTTACTTCTTTTTGCTGTTAAAAGGTTTCTATTGAGGGGATGTTATTATTATTTTTTCTTCTAAAGCTTTTTATTTCAAAAGAGTATGATATCAATATTTTTGTTTTATTATTAAGTATCAGGGCTGTTATTAAGTTATTTAATTACACTTAATTCAAAATGACCAAAAGTCAGGTAAAGGAGAAAAACAATAAGAAATAGATGCAATGTTATTTGAATAAGATGATAGATATTTAGAAAATTAAGATAATGGAAAGTTAAAGAAGCAAAATGGAAATTGCACATTTTCTACGATAAAAATTTGCTTTCATACCCCATCCCACCCGATTTTCAAAATTCCGTCAAGGAATAATAACATCTAAGTTCAAAAGTGATCGCCAATGTTTTTCATATCAAAGGCACATTTAAATTAAGTGCGGTCCTAAAAAAAAAAAATAAATAAATAAATAAAATTCAACAACAAAATATTTTGTTACATACTTACTTTAAAAAGAAAAAAACATTTCACTAGCAACCAATTAATTGCAACTGAACTGGTTTTTCATGGATAAGATTTTCTTCATTATTGATGAATTAATTGTATCTTTATTTCCTAGCGATTATTGTCCCATGAGGACTATTGTCAGTGCTGTCACATTGAATACTTGGTTTAAAAGGAAAACTTAAAACAAAAAAACTTAAAAATCTGAGAGTATTTTCTTTTACAAAATAAATAAATAAATGAAATTTGATTAATTTTTTGATTACAATATGGATAAATTAAAATAGATTTTTTTTATTGTGTTAAACATTCATATCTAGATTTAGTATAATTTCCAAACTTTAAAACGAATTTAGATTTCTTTTATGTCCTTGGATTATGGAATTTTATGGATTTATTTCAATTTAATTTTGGTAATGCACGTCAATTCAGAGGAAAATTTAAAATATTTCCTGTCCAACCTTTTACTAAGTAGGGACGCATCTTAACTCTCACTGAGCAACGAGGGGCGCCATTATGAACATGATTCAAAGCATGCAAAAAATTATCTCACAATATTAGGACCAAGCACATATGCAAATGCATTTTGCAGGCACATAAGACATAAAAATCCTATCAATCTAAAGCTACATGAAAAAAAAAATTATTTAATTAAAAAATAAAAAAACTTTTAGATAGTAGTAAATTTCGGATCATATACATTTTTATGTGAGATGCTGTTTCCAAAAATTTTTGACGTGGAAAGAGCTAGAAACTTAAATCTCGCTTATAATTAAAATAAAAAGATAATCCAGGTACATTGTTGGGTTTTCTTTTAAAACGATAAAAGTTTTCCTAGATTTATTTTGGAGACGCAAATTTGTCAGTATGAAAAGTACAGAAACAAAGACAAGCATGATATAGTGGCCAATCCATGGGTAGTTACAAAGAGATAGCATGAAAGAGCATTAACTGATGGAAATCATTTCAAACGACATTATAGAATTTTTAAAAAACAGAATGGATGAAATTGCCTAACATTTCAGTGGTCTGAGGGGAAAATGGCATAATTTTTCCCGTCTTATAAAACAATAGGCCGTTGAATCAATATCAACAATAATAATAAAGTCGTTGAATTTCCATGCATGATGGTAGGGTGCTTATTTTTTTACGTTTTACATTCTTATATATTTAAAACTTATTGCCAATTTTTATCAATTCCCATCATCATAATTTCGTAAAATGCTTTATAAGGAAAAACTATGAAATAAAGAAGAAACGCAATAACACTGTAAAGTACGTTTTCCTTTTTGAAGTGTGAAATACACTTACACTTTAAAAGCATTTTAAGAAAATATTAAGGGTTTTAAACAAAGTATCCTTTAAAATAGAATTTTATTTTTAAAAAATGCAAACAGAAAAACTTCAAAAGGGCGCCAAGAAAAGCCTCAAAGGGCGCCGCGTTGGACAGGACTAGTTTAAACCAATCGGTTTTAACCATGGTTTAAATCAACTGGTTTTTTTCTCAAAAAAATGGTTTTTTTAGAAAAAATCTAATGAAATTTTCTCCTTTTTTCTTTAATTTACATGTTTCAGATAATTGGATATAAATAATATTTACTTTTAACACTTTATTTCAGCAATATGCATAAAATATAATAAATTTAAGTTTTTTTTTATGTGTAGGACTAATATCAGTATGTGTTGGTGAACATACCTATTGCTTTAAAGAAAAAGCTTCAAACATGTGAATTGACCAAAGATAAAATAGACTTTAAATATTCAATTTTTTGTATAAAATATTTTATTTTTTGAAAAAACACAGATTAACGTAATTAATAGCATATCATTATGCTTTCTAAGATTATGCTCATCTGTAAAATAAATTTTTCTTGATTGGGGAGATTATGTTGAAAAATTAAAATCAAAACACGAAGTTGAATAAGAAAGTATTCAAAGACTGGGTGCTAGTTATAGCATTTTAATTATAACGATATTATTTTTTTTCCTTGTTATGACTGAATCTAATGACCAAAAATGTTGACTTCAAATTGTCACTACAAAAACTAACTCCCCAAAAGTATTCGAATAACTGCGGAAAAGAATATTATTTTTATCGATCTATATCCAAATGTTTATTATTAATAATCAAAAGATTGTTTATAAAGATTTTCAGATTTTCAATATCATTATATGTTTCATTGTATAGAGCAGTTTACTGTCTGAGCATAAGACTGTTTGCAAATATATTGTTTAAATTAAAATTTCTTTTTTCAATTTTCTACATACATTTACTGTAATTATTTAATTTAAATTATTTTAAAATGAAGTTTACTACTTATAATCCAATATTATAATGTTTAAAACACTACTTATAATCCAATAATGTCTATTTTTATGAATAAATATGCATGTATATGTAATAAGAAAGTATGTTTAAAAAAAAAAACCCGGTTTAAACCAAAAAAACCTGGTTTAAACCAAATAACTTTTTTTTTGGGGGGGGGGGAGGGGGGGGTTCGAAAGAACCAGATTTTTTTCCAACCCTGTTTCAGATGAAATCTGATTTCTTTGATCTGGCTTTTAATTTATTAGAGACAGTCTTGGCAATTAGTAAAAATATTAAAACTTATAAGTGTTATTTATTTTTGTATTAAAATATTTATAAATTAAAACAAAAATATAGGGAGATATTCCAATGTGTAATTAATATTCTTTCTATTATGCAATATAATAAAACATCTAAAAGAGGAGCCATTTAAGGGTAAAAATAGTTTTAGTTTAGACAATTTGTGAATTTGGCGGTAAAAGTATGATAAAATTTTTTACTTTTTATGGAAAAAAGAATCTACTCATAACTTACGAAAGTACAAATGGAATTTTCAACTGTTTGTAAGAGAGTTTTAAACTGTACCATTGTTGTCTTTTTTATAATTTATATAATTTATAAATTTATGATAATATCTGGATATAAACCATACATTGTCATTGTAATTTTATTTTATAAATCCACTGTGTCCACTATGTCCAACTAGCAATTTAAGGATTATCAATAACTTAAAATAATAAAGAAAATTAAAGAACTTTGATAATTTTTCCCTGCTCAAAAGTGCATTTTTTTTATAGATAATTCTGCATCACATTCCAAACTCCTTGAGCGTGTAAATAAGTAGCTACAGGATGTCCAGCAAATAACACCCTGATTTTAAAATTAAATTTCTCAAAAACAAAGATCGACAGAACTATGCGATAAACTGTTTGTTTATTAGGTAAGCTGTAAAAATTTTATATAGAAGTTTCGAACGGTGAATCTTTGGAAAAGATTGTGTTCTGATTGCAAAGAATGCTTTGATTTGACATTTTTCTTGTTTTAGATTGTTTGCGGAGAATGAGTTTTTCGGCTTAAATTGCCATAGTTTAAAAATTTTTGGAATTAAATTTTTAAAATTTCGAAATTCAAGAAATTTAGTTCGAAAAATCGTTAAACTATAGCACTGTAAGCCGAAAAACTTTATCTTTGCAAGCAATCTAAAACAAGAAAAATGTCAAATCAAAGCATTCTTTGCAATCAGAACACAATCTTTTCAAAATATTCACCGTTCGAAACTTCTGTATAAGATTTTTACAGCTTACCTAATAGACAAACCGTTTACAGCATAGTTCGGTCGATTTTTGTTTTTGAGAAATTTAATTTTAAAATCAGGGTGTTTTTTGCTGGACACTCTGTATTTGGACCAAAGAATAGTTTTAATAGTGATTAATAAATCACATGTATTACTCACTAGTTTTGAATTCTGAAGAACTATTCTAACTGTTCTAGTCATTTTTTAATCTTAGAACATGAAATGTGTAGTTGCCTTTATTCAGAAATTATGAAAGCGAATAGTATTTTCCATTTTTCGATAGAAGCATGCGTTATTTTTGAAAATATTATCAAAATTGACGTTTTGAACCACAATCTTCGGTGGTAAGCAGTAAAAAAATTGTCATGAGGGAAATAATCAAATAAAAATCATAATGTAAGGCATTTAAATTAGGAAAAAAAGAGAGAAGAAGAAGTCTGAAATTTTGAGCAAGAAAAAAATATGTATATATTAGAATCACCTTATAAATGCTTGCTCTTAAATTGTACTGTAAAAGCTTTATTACCTTTTTTAAAAACATTCTTTAAAAATTTCTGAATTTTAAATCCTGAAGATAAGTGTGAATCCAGTCCTAAAATAATCCAATTTCCTTTTTTTTTTTTTTTTCATTTTATACTCTAATAGATGATACCGAAATACTTACATTATAATGAAAATAATAAGGCAAGAATGTGCTGAATTCCGTTGAATAACCGTTGAATGCGTGCATTCAACGGTTAAAGATATGTACAAGTATTATATAGACATAAATACAATAAATAGAATAAACCCAACTGGGATGAAAAAAAAAAAAACTGCCCCTTTTGGGTTTTTTCTCCAGCTGGGTTTATTGTATGTATGATATTTATATTATTTTTGTATATTTATTTTATGCACACATAGATTGTTTGCCCACTTTTTTCCTGATAATATATTTTTAAGGATATAATATCTTTTTTTGTAACATTCTTATTAATTTTTGTTGTTCTATGACTATTACCCTTTTTATGCTCCCATAATTAGCAGTATGCGGAGCGTCGTAAGAAAACCGTTTTGCACAAAAGCACTTGTCAAAAAAACACTATTAGAAGCCTTTCTTCCAATTTTTTAAATTTATAAACAGACTCTAAAACTTCAGCATAAATACTTTCTACTAGACAAGAAAGCAATAAATGATTTTTTTTCCTAGTATTAACACTCAGAGAAATAAACAGGTTACTATTCTCCCTTGTTTGTTTCCGACAACAACCAGCAAAAACATGTGGGGGAAGGGAAAGAATAACTAAACTTTGATGGCGCCTATCTCCCTCGGAAGACATTTGGGACCCTTAGTTTCCCATTTAATATTATTCGTCTTGATGTGTACTATCACCCCTTAAAGTTTTGCCCAGTAGTTTAGATACACCCTGTATATATTATGCTAGTTTTGAGTGAAGGGTGAAAGAGGGGCTGATTGCTTCAAGATATGAATGTTCAATGTGTGGAAAGGATATTTTAATTATTGATACTAATGATAATTTAATTAATGATATATGAATATACAGTGATATAATAATAATTTAATTAATGATACTAAACACTGTATAAGCAGCATTATTTGTTGAATGCAATTTTTTTTTATAGGGAAAGAATTTGTAACAAATCAAAATTTTGTTAAAAATCTATAAATTCAACAAGTAAAATGTGAACAAAAAAAATCGTAAATTTAAAAATCTGTAGCAAAAATTTCATAATAGATAAAAAAGTTGTAAATCTAAAAGTCATTAATAATAATAATAGAAATTATTTTAAAAAAAGTTGTTATTCATGCTTTTAAAAAAATTGAAAAACTTAAAATATTTAGCAAAAAAAAAATATATATATATATAAAAATCCAGAACAGAAAATTCATAAATATCGAAAAATCCAGAATGATAGAGTTGTAAATATGTAGAGCAAAAAGTTTGTAAAATTTTAGATGTCTGGATTGAAAAACTTTTGTAAATATAAAAATCGAGAGCTAAAATTTATAAATATCTGAAAAAACCGGAACAAGAAACTTGTGCAAATCTAAAAACATGAATTGAGAAAAATTGCAAATATCTAGAAGTTGAAAGCAAAAAAATTGTAAATACAAATCAAGTGCAAAAAAGTTGTACAGATTTAAAAATCTAGAACAAAAAAGTTATAAAAATCTAAAAATCTAGAACTAAATATGTAAAAATCAAAAAATTTGTAAAAAAAAAAAATCTAAAAATCTGGAACTAAAAATTTGTAAAAATCTAAAATCCAGAGCAAAAATCTAAAAATCCAAAGTGAAAACCTGAGGAAAAAAAAAATACATTCAGAGCAAAAAAATGTAAAAAACCTAAAAATCCCAAGCAAAATATTAGAAAATAACTAGAAAAATGGATTAAAAAAAAAAAAGCTGTAAAAATATAAATATCCTAAAAAATTTGTAACAATTTAAATATCCAAAGTGAAAAATTCGTAAAAGTCTTAATTTAAAAGTGAAAATTTTGAAAAAAATATAAAAAAATCTGAAAGAAATAAAAAGGCTGAAAATATGTAAATTGTTTGAAGTTTATTTGTGGGATGCTTACTTTAAGAAAGAAATTTCTATTGAAATTGTGTAGGAAGTTTTTAATAAACATTTTCTGTTACTTAAGAAAGATGTTACACAATTGAAAACAAATTATTTTTCACATGTTCTGGTTCCAATCAAAAGCATGTCTAATATTTATTAGCAGACTTTTAATATTGTGAAACAGAATGACCATAACTGCTTGATATAGATCAAGGGAAATTCTTCAAAAATTCATACATAGATTTATTTCAAAATTCTCACAAACATTCAAAATTTTTGGGCGATTTTGTGTTTTATCTGACACTCCTGGTATTAATATGTTTAACAATACAACATTTGTGCAAAACTTCTTAAAACATTAATCTTGTTGATACCAATGTCAGTACATCTATTAAATAACATAAACACAAATGAGTTAAATTTATTTTCATTGAAAAAAATTCTAATATTAAATTTTCTTTTGTAATATCTATATTATTGAAATATATTACAGATATTACAAAATGTATAAAATTTACAATATATATAAAAAATAAATAATTCATTAAAACATAATATGTGATTTAAAATTATTCATTTTTATAAAAAATTATTTTAATAAAACTACTCCAATAAGTAAATGAAAATAAAATTTCGACCCGAAATCCCCCTCCAAAATGTTTTTCTGTCTACGATTTTGATTCCTTATAAAAAATTACAAATACTTTAATAAAATATTTTCAAGAGTAAATTTATTATAGTAGATGTTAGTGTTTTTCCATATGATTTTTATAGCTGTCATTTCATGTGGAAATTATATAGGATTTCACAGACTGCATTACGAAATCCTTAAACCCTTGAAGGGCGGTGAGATAAAATATATTCCACTTAATTTTAATTGTAAAATGCCACATTGACACCAGAATTTTGAAATTTAAAAAAAATTAAATATATGTAGTATGTGAAGAAATTCTTTTATTTATTTTTAAATAAATTTGTTTTTAAATTCTGGTGTCAGTCAGTCGTTTCACCATTTTAAGAATACAAGTGCTTTGCACCTCAAAGGGTTAAACATTGTTCGTATAATTTCCTTAAACATCACTGCTTCACTCATACTTCCAATTGCAAAGCTTTATTATAAAAGGTGCAAAATATGATGGCATAAGCAAGAGTTAAATACTACTTCTATAATTTCCTTAAATATTACTAATAATATATTTTCTAATTGGTAAATTACCATTAAGAATCGTCATTATTAAGAACCACCAGTCATTCAAAAAGGCCTGCAATAATTAATGCTATTCATATGGAAAAAAATTTATAAAGATATTTTGGTTGCATTTCAGTGTTTTTAAGACATCATTTTATTTTATTTTATTTTATTTTTATTTATTTATTTATTTTTGCATTAGATAGCTGAGATCGATTGGTGCAAAGACTGTTCTTTACATTTTTAATTTTAATTGCAGTTTAAATTTTTTATTTATTTATTTATTTTTTTTTCTATGGGTTTTGAAACTAGTTCTGAAAACAAAAGTGCCCTCATTAAAAATATCTGTAAACAAAACCGAAAAAGTTAAAAATGGCCTTCATGCAGATTAATCTCAGCTATCTAAAATGAAAAAAAAAAAAATTAAATAATAAAATGCAACCAAGATATCTGTATAAATTTCTTCTATAGGTTAGCGTTAGTGGACAGTTCTTTTCACTTGATTGAAGTAGCCTGTTAATAGTCTTAGTTTACTTAACATTCTTCCAAAGTTAACTGTTATGATATCTTACTTATAATCTGCTGCTGCGATCCAGAACTGATATAAATAACATTGAATGTTTGCTGGAAATGTATGTACCGTAAAATCCCGTTAATCCGCCCTTCCCGATCAAACGCCCCCTCCCCACTTTATAAAGAATTTGAAATTTTCAAAAAATCCCGAGAAAGCGCCCTCCCTCCCGATTCTCAAAGGCAATTGAGAGTGGGATGAATCATTTTGAAATGAATGAATCATGAATCTTTGATGAAATGTGCGTTTTTTCAAGATTTTTTAATCGATTTAATGCTTGTTTTGGCTTTTTTTACAAATTTCTCCTTTATTCTGCGCTTTTTCGACAGAATTTACATTTTTAAATAAAAAAAAAAAACCAAATTTTTTCAAGTATCAAAATTCATGATTCAATCAACGAATCATTCATTTCATGATGACTCATTCCTGTAAATTTTGTTGAACGATAGCGAAAAAATCCCGTGTAAGCGCCCCCCTCTAACTATTGTACGATTTTTCGTTTCGTTTGGGGGGGGCGGATTAACGGTATTTTACGGTAATATATTACCATATATCTATATTGCCAAAAGTGTAATACAATCAAATACTTTTGAGTGTCTCTGTAAATGAATCATTAAATGTGCATGCTTTATATGCAATAATAAAACATGCTTTGGTGACTCTAAATAAGCTTTATCAAATCCAAGTACATTTACTGGAATGAGAGTGTGGTCAGATGATGTGGAGAGACAAAGCAAATGAATTAGCACTTTTCAACTGTGTAGGGCAGTGATAAAAATAATAATGTTAAAGCAGTTATTTTAAAAGAGAATTTTAGTATAAGAATTATCCAGATGGAACACCCCCTTTCCATGTTAATTTTTTTTTAACAGAAAAACATTTACAATGCTGAAAAAAGAAAATGCTTGAAAATAAATAAAACTAAAGTAAGTATTTTAGTTTTAAAAAAATCTATTTGTGGTTTCATTTTGCATAGCAAAACATATTATCTATATACTCAAAATAAATGGTCTGATGTGTAAAGATTTCACATCTAATTTCTCCTTCTCAGCACGAAAATATGACTAACAAAAACAAACTGATGTATTTAAATTTTATAGGTAATAGATTAGCAGAGGTAGAAATTAACTATGCAGAGAAAGATTTGCTTTTAGTCTCTAATCCTGTAAAAGTTTAAGTCCTGAAATTCAAATAACTACATACTGTATGTTGATGAAATAAACACAAGTAAGTTGCAATTAACTAACGTTTACTTAAAAAGACATAAAAATGATAAAACAATATAATTAACAGTGGTATTTAAATCTCTTTTACAATTAGAGCAATAAATAAAATAACTGACTGCATGGCATTTACATCTGTGAATATGAATTATTCCCCTTGCGAATCTTGACGAACTGAAGTAATAAATGCAATTCAATAAAAGCACCTACATGTACACTTGAGAAACTGTTAATACTGAATTAAAACACATATGCAATTACCAAAACCTTCCTCTACTTAATGGGTCACCAGACTCAAAACACGAACGACGAAAAACTCTTTCAACCTGTAGATAGCTCATTCCAAATACTAGGGCACATCCTTATATTTTTAAAAAGATGCATCTGTTATGAATTTTAAATATTTAACACAAATTAAGGTGATCTGATTTCCTCACTTTCAATTGCCTTTGGGATATGCTGCCACCAGAAATTTGAAATTTTTTTATTTCAACATAAAGAAAAGCAATTTTTTAACAATTTCCCCTGAAAGCTATAAAACTTAATTAAAATTGTTTGGTACAAATCTTAATTAAACTTAGGTGGGATATAATATATCCCACTGTTCTTTAAGATGTCAAAATTCTCTTCAGAATTTTTTTAATACAAAATGACAAAGATTATTTACATGCTGCAATATCGAAGTTATATCCGAACTGAAAAAGAACAACAAGCAACAAAAATTTCACAGAAACATTTAAAATAAACATGATTATAATCTCTTGTGAAATAATAAATCAAAGCAGCATTATTGGGAATATTATGCAAAAGTCCTTACAAAATACAGTTTCAAACACCCGAAATTGAAGTTGAAATCTTGTCATTGCAGATTTTTTGACTTCTTAAACAAATCTCTAAAAATTCCCGAATAATTGCTTTAAATGGATGGTCTTGTTTTTATGATCTGTAATGATATAACGTTACAATTTCCAAAACTGCCCGCCGGGGGCAAATTGGAGTGCGGTAGGAAAAGTTCATAGTACAAAAGTGTGGTCTGAGGGCTTTCTGATAATATGTCACATGATGGGTCCAAAAAGAATTTGGAACTTTTGACTACTACTTTAACCCTCTCAGGGGTGGAAATTTTAAGATCGCTCATGTCTTTAATTATTTTTAATAGATTTTTTTTCTGCTTTTACATGCTTCTGCTTAAAATGACTGCTGAGATGTGCCAAATGTTCTAAATTGCTCGACACTCACCCCCCCCCCTATTTAATCTCCTCAGGGACAACAATTTCTAAAATTGCCGAAATACGTGTATAACTATATTTTTTAGTAGATTTAATTTCTGAAATTTCAGTCTGCAAACTTAAATAGATGTTGATATATAAGAAAACTTCCTGAATTTTTGACCCCCATTTGCCCCACTTAGAGAGGGAATTTTCAGAAATCCCATCTTAATGCATGCTTACATCATAAGAAGTATATTTTCCCTAATTTTCATGTTTCTATATGTAGTAGTTTGGGCTGTGCATTGATTATCAGTCAGTCAGAACAAACTATTATATATATATATAAGATCATGTGTTGTCATTCATGAACCACCTCTTTTTCATCAAATGATATCGATAACAATGTCTATTTTTATTTTAAAATATTTATAATTTTTTTTCTTTGTTTTTCTTTTACACATTTGCAATGATATACATTTAGGATTATGCTTTATTATTTGCATATTTTGCTGAAGAGAAAAGTAATGAGAAAGAATGTAGAGAAAAGAAAAAGCGAAGAATGAATAGAAAAGTTAATAAAATATTACTATTATATAATTTATTTCAAATAGCACAAAGAATTACTTACCATTTAAAAATATTTATTAATAGCCTTTCGTTACATAATGGATTATAAATAGCAATATGGTCTTTTTACATGGGATTCCCTATACAGGCTTAAGCAATACTTCTTCAAAACAACAACAACAACAAAAAATAGACAATATTATTCCCCATTTTTTGTCAGTAAACATGAGTATCATTTTGAGCCTGTTATATGTAACAACTAATTATATATGTGGTAAAAAATATGAATGGGAAATATTGGGATATACTGTATTTTGAAATGAAACAATTTTATATTCATATAATAGTTTTAATAATAACTCTGTATTCAAATAATGTTAAATAACAGATTAAAAAAAATAATAAACTATACTGGTGTAAAGAAAAAAATACCAAAAAAAAAAAGAAAATTTTGATTGGATAAAAATTATAACAATATTGAAAGTAAACTCCTCTTCTGCCAAAGGAAATATTTTAAATTTCAAGTAAAAGACACCATACCCCCAAAAGAAATAATGTTGTATGTATATGTACAATCCCTAACTAATAAACCTCAGAGAAAAATGTAGGTGGAACAGGATCTTTATTTGTACTTAAATACACATATGTATCTGTATCTATACTCAAGTCATACCTAAGAATGAATAATATCATAATTTAATGCATGAATTTTGTACCTCTAAGGAAATAAATCTTGTCTAATCTGATATTTACTTGACAATAAAAATTTAATGCTGTGGGTTAATTAACAGTGAGTTATTTATTTTTCTTTACCTTTTTAGATTCAAATATACATATAAAACTTTTTTGCAGTAATTCGATAAGTCATTTCCTTGGATGAAAATGGCAACAATCTCTTCATACTGATGCTTTGGAGAAATTTCTGAATTTCAAAACAAGACATTCTCACTAACATGTCAACAATTATAGGAGACAAATTTTCCTCTGATGAACAGCATTTTGTTCCTGAAAATGATGATAAGGAAAAACTTTCCTCCATTGATACAGGAGAAAAACCCTTTATTTGTGAAGTATGTTCTAAAAAATTTTCTAAGAATAGTTATCTAAAAAGACATCTCTTGACACATACTGGAGAGAAACCCTTTGTTTGTGAAATTTGTTTGAAAAAGTTTTCTCTGAATAGTAATCTAAGGAAACATCTGTGTACGATTCATACAGATGAAAAACCATTTGTTTGTGAAGTATGTATGAAAGGATTTAATGAAATCAGTAATTTAAAAAACCATCTCATGTCCCATACAGGAGAAAAATCTTTTGCTTGTGATGTATGTTCCAAGGGATTTTCTCGCAATAGTAGTCTGAGAAGACATCGTTTGATACATACAGGTGAAAAACCTTTTGCTTGTGAAATATGTTCCAAAGCATTTTCTGATAAGGGCCATCTAAGAAGGCATCTCTTGATTCACTCAGAAGATAAAAAAATTGTTTGTGAAATATGTTCCAAAGCATTTTCTCAGAATAGTAGTTTGATAAGACATCTGTTGACACATACAGGAAAAAATCCATTATTTGTGTAATATGTTCTAAAAAATTTTCTACTAAGAATAACCTAAGAACTCACCTCTTGACGCATACTGGGGAAAATCCATTTGTTTGTGAAATATGTTTCAAAGCATTTTCTCTTAATCATCATCTAAGAAATCATCTCTCGACTCATAAGTGAAAAACCATCTTCATGTGAGACATGTCCCAAAGAATTTTCTGATAGGAGTAACCTAACAAATTTCTTGACTTATATAAGTAATTAACATTTGTTTGTGAAATATAGGTGTACACTAACGCCACGTAACACTCGCCACGTGGCGATTAAAAAACGGCCATTGATCGCCACCCTAGTCGCCACTCAGCGTTTAAAAAATCTTATTAATTTCCTTTGTGAAATACAGCTTTTTTCATGGCTATATGCATCTCTACTTTGTTTACATCTAATTAGTGAATTAGTTAATCCTTTCTTTCTATCCGATACAATCAGATTTAGCAACTATTGTATTTTCTACATTTTGGCTTTTTATCATTAACTCTTTATTTAGATTGTTTTCAAGAAATAGTTTTTTTCTACAAAATATAGTCATCAATTTCAAACCCACATGCATTTCATAAAAATTGTACCATTTTTACCTTTGGATGTAAGGAAATTTTAAGGTCATTGCTGTATTTTATGTCTTTCTCTCTTTCCATATGCTCACTAATTGTACCAGTAATAGTTGGCTGGTACAATTTTTTTTATATTTTTGATTAAAGTTTATGTAGGAGGTGTCAAAAAAGATTGAAACATAGCCAATTGCTTTAAAAATATCGGACAAAATTAGCACTCGCCACTAGGCGAGTAACACTGCATATGTAGCATCTGACTTTACTGCCACCAAGCAGACTTCCTCCACCTCATCAACACACTGGCACTCTCTGATTGCCTTAATAAGACATCCAGAGTTTCAAAATCTCAGCCAAAGGAAAGAATATTTATATTTATCTGTACACTCACCAAACTTAATAATTTCCATTTGCCAATCTTGATGATATTAGATCCTATGAAGTTTTAAGTAAAAATAAAATATCCAAGAAAGATGTGAAATTATTTTAAAATTTAAAATTAAAAAATACAATTCCCTTGTTTGTTTTATACAATGCATTAATATATATTTAAAGATAGTTTTTCATAATTTTATCTGCAGTACTAATTACAAATTCATATTTTTCCATTCACTGGAATGCCAGTTTTATTTTTAATCAAATATTTGTAAATTTGTTACTCACTAGCCCCTAAATAAAGAAAAGAAAAATCATTTTGACCTATATTTTAAAAGTGGCCACTGATGAAACTGGGTCTACCGGCCACCGGCTACTAATAAAATTTCCCAGTTTTTACCTATATTGCTTCTGTAACCCTCTGTTGATAGTTTCACTGACATAAAATGTAACTTATGTTTATGTTTAATAGGTTCTATTATAGCCAATTTAATTTTGAAATCGATTTGATACGAGCTTCTGCGATTGCTTACAAATTGCTATGTAGAACATTTTTGTTTTCCGTGGATTTTTATTACTTTTAAATTTAGAATTTTTCAGTAAATGTTCTTTGAAATAATTTTTATAGGTAATTAGCATACCAAATTTTATGTTTCTAGATCCTTCAGTAACACAAAAATTGCATTTTTAAAATGTTTTTTGTTCTTGCACCCTCTTTGTGTTAGTGGCATAAACATAGGATATAGCCTCTCTTTCAATTAAGGTGAAAACAATCATTTTGGTACCATTACTTTTGAAATCTGCTCAGTAGTTTCAGATGTTAGCCCCTACAAATAAAGACTTTACCTCCTTATAATATAGGTATTGATATGAATGTGCAGTACAATTACAAAATTATATGATTTGTGCTATATGCTTTTTCCTTTATGTGTTTATCACAAAAAGCTATGAATAACTAACAGACTTGACTGGTGTCCTTTATAATAACCTGCAAAGCATACAGTCTTCATTTAGCTAGACTGTACATCACAGATTGAGAAAGAAATATTTAATACAGGGTGTATCTAAACTCTTGGGTAAAACTTTAAGGGGTGATAGTACACATCAAGACAAACAATATTAAATAGAAAACTAAGGGTCCCAAACGTCTTCCGAAGGAGATAGGCGGCATTAAAGTTTAGGGTCCAAAATTTCAAATGATTATAAAGAATTGAAAAATTCGTCGATTCGTTACACTAAAACTATTCTTTATGGCAGTATTGTCTTGAAAATAAATTATAAAGATAAATTTCAAAAAATGCCAATAGAAAGCACTTTAGACTTTAGAGCAACGAAGAACTATTTTTTATAGCTATTATCCCATTAAATTTTTTTAGAGTTTAGACATAAACTTAAATTTTGAGCTGAAAATTTAAACCGTTAGGAGTGTTTAAGTAGTGCAAACTGAACTATATTTAATGGGGGCGGGGAGGTTCAAATTTCAAATGACTATAAAAAACGAAAAAATTAGTCAATGATTTGCAGATTTCACTAAAACTATTCGTTATGTCAGTATTGTGTTGAAAATAAATTATAAAGATAAATTTCAAAAAATACCGATAGAGGGCGCTTTAGACTTTGGATTAATGTTCAACTATTTTTTAACATTACTAGGGGGACTCCACCCCCCTGCTCGCTACACTCGCAAACCCCATGTGTAATCGCTTCGCAATTCCAAGTTGTAGGCTATCCTTGTTTGCTGCGCTCGCCAATACCCCATGGAATCGCTTCGCGATTCCGTTCGGTTCTGCTTTGCAATCCCGGTTTGAATCGCTTCGCGATACCTTATTTTCCGTATACTCAATTCTGGAATCTTTCCAGGTTGGTCTATTCGACTCATGGAAGGAGTGGTCCCCCCGGAACCGTTATTTCTGGAAATCTTACACATCAGCATCATTCCAGGAGTCATTCCTTTTAAGACTAGTTTTTTTTACTATAGAAGGATAATATCATTGTTTTATATATCATTTAATTCTTGTATATAAAAATAGGTAAGTGTCTTTCTTGCGCAGAAAAAGTTGTATAAATCTTTAAAAAATAACCCCCATTGTACCAATTAGGTGTCGAATTAAAAAAAAAATCAATGTCCAATTCCTGTATTGCTCCCAGGTATTCATACGTATTCCAAATTTCAAAGCTCTACAACAGGAAATTTGGTGAAAAATGAGCACAGATGTCACATAATTGGCGTGAAAATGGAATTATTTTGTCCAAAATAGTAACCTGGCTAATATTGTTTTTTTCCTAATAAAATGTTTATTTATATTCATTTTTTTAATTACACAAATTATTATTTTTCTATAGTTATTAATTATACATTTTTTTATTTACTGTAAGTTCTTTTTGAAAATAATAGAAAATAATTAAAAATGTATATGCAAGCGTTATTCCACAACGACGTTTTCGCCAAATGGGCTTTAGAAAATATTGCGCCAAATCTGGTGCACCTATGACAAACGTGCCGAAAAATAAGTGACAAGAATTGACTTCCACACACAAACAAAATGTAAATTAAAACGAAGCATGCACAAAAAATAAATAAAGAAAGAAAATGATGTCATAAAAATCAATATTTTATTAAAACACGTAATTGTTTCTAATTTTCACACGCGAAATATAAAAAATTCTTTTAGCGATTAAAAAATGCTGTTGAGAGATTACCACAAAAGCTCAAAATCAAAGTTTTTTTAAAAAAAGTAAAAGATTTATTTTTCTAGTTGATTCATTTTTAAAATGTTTCATTAATCTTCAGTATTACTGTGTGCGTATTTTTTTTTATTTTTTTTATAATTAATTATTCCATGTACACTAATTAGGTTGTCTACGAAAATATCAAGCCGGTGAAAAATGACGCACACCAAATTTAACAATCCCTCTCCTCATTGGTGGAAGCTTAGCATAATCCCCCTGCTCACTATGCTCGCCAACCCCCCGCGTAATCGCTTCGCGATTCCAAGTTGTAGGCTACCCCTGCTCTCTGCGCTCGCTAATACCCCAGTATGAATAAGCAGTTGCAGACTTACAAATGATGTGTCACACGACTGGTGTTGTAAAGAAATTAAAAATATGCCCTTCTCTGGGGGCGCAGAGTGGGGGATGATACACAAGACATCCATAATATGATTAAGCGGTTGCAGACCTTTCAATTGATGTGTCACAGGACTGGTGCTGTAAAGAAATTAAAAATGTGCCCCCTGGGGCAGAGTGGAGGGTTGATACACAACACATCCATACAATGAGTAAGCAGTTGCAGACCTTTCAAATGATGTGTCACATGACTGGTTTTGTAAAGAAATTAAAAATATGCCCCCCTAGAGGGGGCATATTTGGGGGGGACACACAAGACATCCATAATATGAATAAGCAGTTACAGACCTTTCAAATGATGTGTCACACGACTGGTGTAAAGAAATTAAAAATGTGCTCCCCCTGGGGTGCACACTGGGGTATGGCACACAAGACATCCATAATATGAATAAGCAGTTGCAGATCTTTCAAATGATGTGTCACATGACTGGTGTTGTAAAGAAATTAAAAATGTGCCCCCTCTGGGGGCAGAGGGGGGGGGGACACACAAGACATCCATAATATGAATAAGCAGTTGCAGATTTTTCAAATGATGTGTCACATGATTGGTTTTGTAAATAAATTAAAAATGTGCACCCCCTGGGTGGGGCAGAGTGGGAGGTGACATACAAGACATCCATAATATGAATAAGCAGTTGCAGACCTTTCAAATGATGTGTCACATGACTAGTGTTGAAAAAAAATTTAAAATGTGCCCCCACTGAGGGTGCAGACTGGGGGATGACACATAAGACATCCATAATATAAATAAGCAGTTGCAGACCTTTCAAATGATGTGTCACAGGACTGGTGTTGTAAAGAATTAAAAAATGTGCCCCCCTGGGAAGGCAGAGGGAGGGGTGAGACACAAGATATCCATAATATGAATAAGCAGCTACAGAGTTCTTAAATGATGTGTCACACGTCTGGTGTTGTAAAGAAATTAAAAATGTACCCCCCTGGAAGGGCAGAGTGGGGTGTGACACACAAGACATCCATAATATGAATAAGCAGTTGTAGACCTTTTAAATGATGTGTCACACGACTGGTGTTGTAAAAAAATTAAAAATGTGCCCCCCAGGGGGGGCAGGACACAAGACATCCATAGTATGAATAAGCAGTTGCAGACCTTTAAAATGATGTGTCACAGGACTGGTGTTGTAAAGAAATTAAAATTGTGCCCCCCTGGGAAGGCAGAGGGGGGGAGACACTAGACATCCATAATATGAATAATCAGTTGCAGAGCTCTTAAATGATGTGTCACACGTCTGGTGTTGTAAAGAAATTAAAAATATACCCCCCTGGAAGGGCAGAGTGGGGTATGACACACAAGACATCCATAATATGAATAAGCAGTTGCAGACCTTTTAAATGATGTGTCACACGACTGGTGTTGTAAAGAAATTAAAAATGTGCCCCCCAGGGGGACAGGACACAAGACATCCATAATATGAATAAGCAGTTGCGTCACCTTTAAAATGATGTGTCACACGACTGGTGTTGTAAAGAAATTAAAATTGTTCCCCCCCCCCCCTGGGGTAGCAGAGTGTGGTGGTGACACACAAGACATCCATAATATGTATAAGCAGTTGCAGACCTTTCAAATGATGTGTCACACGACAGGTGTTGTAAAGAAATTAAAAATGTGCCCCCCTGGGGGGCAGAGTGGAGGAGGCCACACAAGACTTCCATAATAGGTAAAGGCAGTTTCAGACCTTTCTAACGACATGCAACACGAGTGCTGTGGATAAAAATATAAAAAGTTCTTCTTTGGGGGGTCGGAGCAAAGTGGGGTGCTGCGCCGCAAACATGCATAATTGGAATGAATAGTTACAGTTTTTTTAAACTATAGGGGGGCTCTGCCCCCGCGCTCGCTACGCCCGCGAACTCCCCGCGTAATCGCTTTGCGATTCTGTTCGGTATTGCTTTGCGATTCCGTTCGGTATTGCTTTGCAATTCCGGTTGGAATCGCTTCTCGATGCATAGACGGATTCCTTCAACTCATGGAAGGAGTGGTCTACGCGGATTCGTTAGTTCCGGAAATCTTACACATCAGCATCACTCCGGGAGTCATTCCTTATAAGGCTAGTTTTTTTTACTATAGAAAGATTTTTTGCATCTCATTAAACGTTTTTAGAAGCTTAGACATAAACTTACATTTTGAGCTGAAAATTTGAACCGTTGGGAGTGGTTAAGTAGCGCAAACTGAACTGTGTTCAATGGGTGTGGGGAGGTTCAAATTTCAAATGACTATAAAAGACAGAAAAAATGGTCGATTCGTTTGCGGTTTTCTCTAAAACCATTCTTTATGTCAGTATTTCCTTGAAAATAAATTTTAAAGATAAATTTCAAAAAATTCCGTTAGAGGGTGCCTTAAATTTTCGAGTAACCAACAACTACTTTTAACCGTTATTTTTACTTTTTTCTATCTTTACAAGAAGAAAGTATTGAATTCATGAAAATTTTCGACTTCCGGTTTTCGACGGTTTCATACGTTTTAGAAGGTCCTGAACACGTTTTGACTATTTTTAGAAAATGTCTGTCTGTGAGTCTGTCCGTCTGTCTGTCTGTCTGTCTGTCTGTATGTCTGTCTGTCTGTATGTGACAAAAAATTTGTGGGCGCTCTATCTCAAGAACTAATGCTCGAAATTTAATAAAATTTTATATTCAGTTAGACTTTGATATGAATTCGTGCCTATTGATTTTTGGTGAAAATTGGCCTGCAGGTGGCGCTGCTATGCCACATTTTTCATGATTTTCATGATAGCTATATCTCAAGAACTAATGCACAGAATGTCACCAAACTTCAGATTCCGCGATACCTTGAGATACACAGCTGCTGATAAGGTTTTGGTGTGAACTGCCCTATAGGTGGCGCTGCTATGCTACATTTGGCACGATTTTTGCGATAGCTATATCTCAAGAACTAATGCAGAGAACTTCATAAAATTTTATATTCTGTTACACTAGAATGTATAACATAATTAGACGCTGATTACATTTTGGTATTAACTTTGCAACAGGTAGTGCAGCTATGCTGCATTTTGCACGATTTTTCCGATAGCTATATCTCAACAACCAACGCACAGAATTTCATCAAACTTCAGATTTTGTTACAAAATGACATATGACATAATTACACCATGATTACGTTTTGTTATAAATCCTTCACTGATGGTGCTGCTGTGCTATATTTTACACGGTTTTTTTTAAACTAGCAATATCTCAAGAACTAATGCACAGAATTTCATCAAACTTCAGATTCTTTTACACCATAACATAATTAGACGCTTTTTTACGTTTTGGCATAAATTGTCCAAGATATGGTGTTGCTGTGCTACTTTTGCAAATTTTTTGTTATATTTATATCTCAAGAACTAATGGACGAAATTCCATCAAATTTCAGATTCTGTTAGGTCTTGACATAAATAGATGCTTATTAGGTTTTAGTATAAATTACCCAACATGAGGCACAACTAAGCTCATTTTCTCAGAATATTAATTAAATTTTGCGTTTTAAGCTTTTCGGATACCAGAATCTCATTAGACTAGGTCAAATGTTCGATATCGAGGAAATTCGATAGTGGGTAACTTTGGGGTCACCACGTTTTTGTTTTTTAATATTAAAATGTACTTATGAGATAGAAGAAAGTTTTGGGATTGACACATCCAACTAGTTTGTATCTAATTAAATGCTTGTAAAAGCTTAGACTTAAATTTTGAACTCAAAATCTGAATCGTTGTGAGTAATTAAGTTGCGCAAAATTGAACTGTGCTTGAGGGGTGGGCAGGGTAACATTTCAACTCCTGAACACAGTTCAGTTTGCTTTCTTAACCCCCCAACGATTCAGAATTTGAGCTCAAAAGCAACCAGGCCAATGTTTGTCATCTTCTAAAAAGATGTATGATCTTATTTCCTCCTATAATGTATCTGGCAAAAGTATTTCATTGAAACTGAGCTCAACTGTTTTTCTGTCATAATTAGAGCACAGTCTTTCTAAAATTATGGTTTTTTAAGTATGTTATTTGTTTTTTATTCCTATAATTGTGTATCTATTTTTTGTTTTGTTTTTGAATAAATAAGTTGTGAGGTTTTAATTTAATAGAATTTTTTTGTGTGGTTATTCTTAATTCTATTCAACTTTCATATTTATTTTGATTGCTACAACTGCCCACATAGTTTTAATTAATCATATGATTGAAAAAATTTCAGTTGAATTAAAAATGTTTAACTCATGTGTTAAAAATGTAGGTGTCGATAGGTTTATCACTGATAAAATTTAAAAGCTTTCTTTGCTGAAATTTAATAGCTTTCTAACAAGAATTTCAGACGAAAAATAAATTTAGTGGTGAGAGACTGCCTGCTGGTGCCTAGAATTTTTCATACCTGGATTAAATAAATTATCTCTGTTGAAAGGGATAGTGTAAAAGAGAATGGAAATTCATAAACTGTTCAAGTTTCAAGGATAGATTTTAAAAAATAGGTATCTCTCTTTAGTGAATATGAGAACAAATATTAGATAACAAATCATAGCCAACAATTTTTTTTCTTTACTTATTAAACTGGATAAATAAATTGCCTCATCAAAGTGCAGTTAGCCAAAAAGATGGATTTTTTTTAAAGAAAAAATTAATTTCTATAAAATATAAGAAATTGTGAAAGAAAAAAGAAATTAGATTGACGTAGAAAAAAGATGTTAAAAAAGATTGACGTAGCAAAAATTTAGTATTCATAACGTAATGAAAATTATTTTAAAACTTCTCTGTCCAAAATTGTCTTAATGTATGAAATTTTATCAATAGTTAGTATGTTGATAATTTTATCTGAAGACAGCCTATTCTATAAGTGAATGACATCATTAACTTTAAATTCCTTAATATTATTATGTATAAAAGTGACTATGTTCTTCAATTTGTTTTGGGGTGTGGGGCAAGAGACAATGCATTCAATTTAAAAATAGATGTGCTTTCTAATCATGCAGTACTTTCTAGTCATGTGCTTTTCTGTTAATTTAAGCTTAAAAGCAATTGATCCATTTTTTTACATTTTTGATGAAATTAGGGAAATGAGATGTTTAATACAGATATTTGTTTTGCACTATCTATGTATTAAAATATCTGTTTTAATATCGTTTTTTAATATTGAAACTGCGTTCTTTACATAAATCATGCCCCCCTCCCCCTTTTTGTGTGTGGGGAAGATAGATTGTTATTATTATTACTATTTTGTCAAATAAACTGAAAATGATCTGAAATTCAGAATTGCTGAAGTCTGGAGGGCTCCAGATTTCGGACTTTGTACTGTACTATGCATCGCATTCTTATGAAATGCTATGCTATTAAAAATGAATGGTGTCAAGTTTTACAAAACAATAAAGGAGTCTTCAATTATTCTGAATCAAAACTAATTTAATACACTTATTTACAGTTTAAAGAAAAGAGAGAAAAAAAAGGAATGTTTAAAGGCTGATCATAAGAACAGACATTAATTCTGAGTATTTGCATCTACAGTATACAACAATGTCAAATAAAAAATTATTGCCTTTAAATTCAGCTTAGTGCATTTTTGCAGTAAAGTAACACACAATTGGGAATTTATATATACAGAGGCGTACAAAGAAAAATATTAAGTAAATTCTGAGCTTAATATAATTAAAATTGTTTGTGCAACTATTTACAGAAAAAATACATTGTGTGGCTTTTTGGATAGGATTAAACATAATACTATACAAGTTTGACTAATCATGGTTTCAGAACTGAGGAACTACTAGCAATGTATGGTTTACATTAAACAATAACAACAACAAAAATAAAATAAAAAAATTGCCCAGTTAAACTGATGGCATTGAGCTCACAGGCTACGCATACTAATAGTGCAAACTACAGCCGTATATTTTCTAGGGTTAATTCCGTTTGAAAAAAAATTTAAAGGAGGGGAAACAGCTCCCTCTTTCCTCTTTTTATACTTAATCATTGAACTCCTTAAACTAATCAGGGACATGCTTTATCATATAAAAAATCTATATCCAAAATTCAGAGCAAATCGGAAAATTCTTAATAAAAACCAATTTATATAATTTAAGAGGAGTTATCCCCCCTCTTTTACACTTAACCATTAAACATCCAAAACTATTCAAAGATTTGAACGAAATTTGATAATTCTGCATGAAAAATACATTTATATAAATTAAGGGGAGGGTCATTAGAACCCCCGTTCCCCCTGTTTATACTTATCCAATAAACACCTAATACCAATCATGGAGACGGCTATTCAAAATGATCCTAATAACTAAATTTTGAAAGAAAACTGATAATTCTGCATGAAAAACCCATTTATATCAATTAAGGGCAGGGGCATGTTCCCCCCGTCCCCCCTCTTATACATATCGAATGAACTCCAAAAACTAATCAGGGAAGCGCCTTATCAGGATATAGCTAAATACAAAATAGCTAAAAAGGATAAATTTGACCAAGCTATTTACAAGAATCAAAAATATATAAATATAAATGTGGTATAAAAGATGGCAAGTTATACAAAATAATAACAGAGGCCTTCAGTCACTCAGAGCCAAAAACTTGGTACATACTAATTTCCAAAAAAAAAAAAAAAAAAAAAAATGGATGATCATAACATCAGACATTAATTCAGCAGTACAGTAGACTCTCTCAAATCTGCACAGCGTGGGACTAGAGGTTATGCGGATTTTAAAACTTTGCAGATTTCTGGTCATTTTTTTGTTTATATTTTTTAAACATTCATTTGAATGTAATCAATAATGCAAATGAAATTATAATGCATTCTTACAATATAATAAATATTGAAATAAATAATAAGCAAAAATAATAAAAATTTTTGATAATTTTTGAAATGATTAAAATATTAAAAGTAAAGATTAATAATATTTGATTAAATATTCATTGTCAAGATGATATGTATTTTTCCTAAATTATTCAATGAAACTTGCCTCATAAAGGCACATTGCCGATTCGCATCAAAATCATAAAATAAGGGAGATTTATTTCAGGTGTAGCCAGACTTAATAACCAAAACAGCTTGATTAATACATAAATATATTTGGTAAGAAGATTGTGATTACTAGTGATATCAACAATATGTTGAAATTTTTCAGAAATTAATATATTTTTCCTTCATTAAAAAACAGGAATTCAGTAATATTAACAAAAATTACAAATTAAGATATATAGGTATTTATGTAAAACTAAACAAATCAAATTTCAGAGGATGCACAGATGATGTGCAGATTTAAGGTAGTCTACTGCATTTGCGTCTACCAGAGAATGACAAATAGCAATTTATTGCCTTTAAATTCAGTTTAGTACAATTTTGTATTAAAGTAACATAATCAGGTCCATATATATATATATATATATATATATATATATATATATATATATATATATATACATACACTGGTGGTAAAAAATGTGGACACTTTTAAGTAGCTTTCATTCTGAAAAGTAAAAAACTATCTTTTACAGCTGCCCAGCAAAAAGCACTTCAGGAAATTTTGCTATATTTTCGTCGATTATGACCCCATGATCCCAAAACCACCAATATATATATATATATATATATATGACTATATATATATATATATATATATATATATACAGATATCTGAATTTTTTCGTGCTTCAACTCTTGAATTTATCCGGCGATTTAGAAGAAATTCTTTATGTGCATAGTTGAAGTACTAATGTCTCGACCAAGTTTGTTGGCCAACTTCAGCCGCCATCTTGTTTCAAAATGGAGGCCATTTGAATTTGTGGAAACTTATGGAAAGTTTCATATTTTCTAAATTTTTCCTTAAAATGACCTAGTTGTCAACTTACATTATGTGACTGTTTAAAATGTCTTTTGAAGTTTCTAACATTCTGTTTACAATGATACATAAGATTTGGCATTTTGTAAACGAAACTTTTTCTATAAGTATACAAAGTTAAAAAAAAAATAAAAATTTCAAAAAAATCAAATAGCCGCCATTTTGAAACAAGATGGTGGATGAAGCTGGCAAACAAACTATACCAAAACATTAGTACTCCTATTATGCACATAAAAAATTTCATCCAAATTGGTTCATAAATTCGAGAGTTATAGCATAACAAAATTCAGATGTATATATTTATATATACAAGGTGGTTATAATTAAACTTCCCCTATAAACACCATCCCACAGAGCAAACGGATGAACGGAATGCAACGAAATTTTGTATATGGGCTTTACACGAGATGCGCTCACGGAATTTCGAAAAAAATTTTTAGTTCCAAAATGTCCACCAGAGAGCGCCTTTTCGGGAAAAACATGAAATGTGACACAATAAACGACCAAAACGGAATACAGAAACAATTAACATTTATTAATATGTCTGATCACCCTGTCATCGAACCACATTAAGTAAAGGTAAGGGAAAAAGAACAGTACGCTATTTGAGAAACAAAAAAACAGTTCAGTTTGTCGAAACAAGAACATATTAGGACGAAATTTCACAAGCGGAGCAGTTGTTAATAGTGTCCAGGAGGATGTAAGGAAAGGTGTTCCACGTGACCACCCTCATTCACCTGCAAAATTTCAAGTCAATGCACAGTGTATTCAACAGCAGATCGTAACTGATCAGTTGTGGGGTTTCGCACATGAAGCGTTATGGAGTTCCTTAAGTCATTCAACGTCGTAACAGCTCCACGATACACCAGACTTTTTAAATAACCCCATAACCAGAAATCGCACGGAGTTAGATCCGGCGAACGTGGTGGCCATGGACTACGAAAGAAGCGACTAATAACACGCTCCTCTGTGAAGTGTTGGAGCAATAGCGCCTTCACGGACTCATGGATATGTGGGGGTGCACCATCCTGCATGAAAATGGTCGATGTAAGTACCCGCCTTTGCTGTAGTTGCGGCACAACAAACGTCTGCAGCATGTCATGGTACCGACAGCCCGTAACGGAACATGTGACAGGCCCACGTTCAGTGATTTCCTCAAAGAAGAATGGCCCAAGTCGCCGTGAATCCACACCAGACAGTCACCTTTGGAGAATGTAGGGGACTTTCAGTGTGCATCCGAGGATGTTCCTTAGCCCAAATTCGGCAATTCTGTGTGTTGACAGTCCCGTTGAGGTAGAAATGAGCCTCGTCGCTCCACAGAATATTCCAAGGCCATGACAGATCAACAGTCATTCTGTTGAGGAAATTGACTGCAAATGAGAGACGTTGTGCTTTGTCTCTATCAAGCAGCTCGTGGGTAGGACGGATCTTGTATGGGAAGTAGTGCATTATGTTTCTGAGCACTTTTCGGACGGTGCTGTAAACATAGCCAGTCTGTCGAGAAACTGCACGTGCGCTACTGCCCCCAAACTCTGATGTCTGTGACTGTGCGTCAACAGCTGTCTTTACGGCATCAACAAGTACCAGAGTGACACGTTTGCGGCCTCTTCCAGGTTGAACTCCTAAATTCCCCGTCTCTTCAAATCTCTTAATCATGGCCCGGATACCTTTAGTTGACATTGGTCCACGCCGTAGGTTCTTTCTACGACGAAATTCACGAACTGCAGCAGAAGCATTCCCCTTGTTTTCGTAAACCAGCTTCACCAATAACGCACGTTCAACAAAAGAGACCGCCATAAATACAGCCGGAAACATCGACTTAAACATGCCAACGTCTGCAAACGTTTTATACCCAAACCTGTTTTGCATAAAGCTCCCTCTTCTTCCCAAGCATGCAAATCTCGACATTTTTCTCCTACAACTGACGGGTTTTCCCAGTTTTGCATTTTATTACTCATAATTCTTGGTCTGGTTTGTTAATATTGTTTCTGTATTCCGTTTCGGCCTTTTACTGAGTTAAATTTCATGTTTTTACGAAAAAAGCGCCCTGTGGTGGACATTTTGGAACTAAAATTTTTTTTCGAAATTCCGTGAGCGCATCTCGTGTAAAGCCCATATACAAAATTTCGTTGCATTCCGTTCATCCGTTTGCTCTGTGGGATGCTGTTTATAGGGGAAGTTTAATTATAACCACCTTGTATATGGATACATCTATATATAGTATATATATGTAAGTCAAAATTTCAACAGAGGGTGATTTTGGGATCTAAGGGTCATGATCGACGAAAATATAGCAAAATTTACCAATGGGCTTTCTCCGAATGGCTGCAGTAGGTACTTTTTTTACTTTTTTGTAATGAAAGCTACCTAAAAGTGTCCAAAATTTTGGCCACCACTATAGGTTGCATTTCATACATTTATATCTTAACGGAATCAGGATTTTTTTTTTCATATTTTTTGAAATGCTGTTACGTGAAATATTACAAAGTGCTGCAACAACAGTTAAAATGTTATCTGCTGTTGTAGCTCTGTTGTTAAGGACCAACCAATTGTCATCCATAAATGTAATGGGCCATTGATATTGCATGATGCCATAGGACTTCATTTGCCCAATGCATTGTTCAATTTTGATACGGACACTTGATATCTTTCTGGATGACATCAATGATTTTGGTGGCAATTGTTTCAATCCTCTTGTGAATGCTGGTACGATGACTCTAGCACTTCTCTGTGCCACCAAATCCTCGATCAGCTAAGATTACATCGTTTTCTTCTATCGTTTCTAAATAGCCACTTAGTTGAGTAACTTCTTTATCGGTGGATCTGCCACCATATGCTTTAGAAATAAATGAAACTCCTCCGCTGGGTGTGCATCCTATCAAAAATTTTACTGTGTTATGGTGTTTATAATTCGAATACGTATCTGATCTGGCATCTAAATTAAATGGTCTGTTAATGAAAATTTCTGAACAATGAATAATAGAACACACATCTTGAAAACCAGCCTGAATGAAACATCGTGGTATGTGTTTTTTTTTATCAATTTCTTTGAAGGCCGTGTAATGCATGAAGCCAACACAAAAGCCATTCTTGCAAGCCATTCTCGAAATAGAGAACTGACAGTTCCTGCCCCAATTCCAAACCGGTAGGCAAGGTCCTGGTTCCATAAAACTAAGCGTAGTTTCATGAGAACTACCAAAAGTTGCTCAGCTGGATCTAAATCAGTTTTAGTTATTGGATTCCAATCACACATAAGCCACGATAATAGGGCATTGAAATATAATACCAATGGCAGCTTGGTATAAAAATCGAACATTTTCTCTCTGCTCATTATTCTTGATGCCAAAGAACGTTTTGCTGAGTTTTGAGGGATGTTTGTTGTTGACTTATAACTTTCAATTTTGTCTTCAAGTGTTTTTATATCAGCCATAGTTAGATCAGTCATAGTTGAGATTTCATTGGTTTTCTCAATGACTGAATTATCTGATGTCACAATGACTGAGTTATCTGATGCTGCAGTGTCTACATCAGAAACATTATGCCCAGAAACTGGAAGAAAAGAAAAAATACAGTTATTAAAAAATTGTAAAGAAAGAAAATATGAAAGTTTCCACTTTTCAGTGACAGAGAAGTAATGTGATAACAAAATGTAGAATAATAAACTTTCCAATAAATGAAGACATTGTGAATTTGAAAAATTATTCAGCACAATTTAGATTTCACTTAAAATTTTAATGATACATGCCAGTATGCATAGCCGGATTAAGGGGGGGGGGGCTAAGGGGGCTGCAGCCTCGGGCCCCAACCAGTCAGGGGCTCTCAGCAGAGGCTTAAGTTGTACCAAAGTTTCGTTTAAAACAATTACAGGTGGTGTAAGATCTGCGCGAAATCGCCGTTTTTTAACAACTTAACTTGAATTGCCATTTGACGTCATTGCTGTCTGTATCTCCGAAAATTTCCAGGTTTAACAAAAATGGCGATGAAAACGAAACGAAAAGGATCGCGTAAAAAGCGCGAATTTCGTCAAAAAAAGAACGGATTTAATCAAGGTTGCGGAAGAGTGCAATTTCCTTCAAAAGTTTATGAAAAAAGCATTAATTTCGTCAAAAGGTCGAGGAAAAAGCGCGAATTTTGTAAACAGGTCACGAAAATAGGACGAATTTTGTCGAACGATCGGCGAAAAAATGCGACTTTCGTCAAAGGATGGCCCGAAAAACCGCGATTTTCGCTAAGAATCGTAAAAAAACGCGAATTTTATCAAAGGGAGGAAGGAAAAACGCGATTTTCTTTAAAAGATCGCAGAAAAAGTGCAAATATAATCAAGAGTTCGCGGAAAATGAGCAAAATTTGTCAAATCATCGGGAAAAAAATGCGAATTTCGACAGAGGATAGCGGGAAAACGCGAATTTCGACAAAGGGTTGTGAAAAAAAACGCAAATTTTGCGAAAGAATAGCGAAAAAACAACGTGAATTTTGCCAAAGTCTGGCGGGAACAGAGAGAATTTCTTGAAAAGTTCTCGGGAAAAAGCGCAAATTTTGTCAGAGGATCGCAAAAAACGTGAATTTTGCAAAGAACCTCAGAAAATTGCAAATTTTTTCAAAGGTTCGCCAAAAAACGTAAACTTTGTGGAAGAATGACGAAAAAACGTAAATTTTGTCAAAATACGGCAGAAAAGTGAAATTTTTTTGAAAAGTTCGTGGGCAAAAGAGCAAATTTAATCAAAAGATCGTGGAAAAAGAGCGAATTTTGAGAAAGAACCGCTAAAAAACGCGAATTTCGTCAAAGGATTGCCGAAAAATACGAATTTCGAGAAAGAACCGCGAAAAGAAAGCGCTAATTTTGTAAAAAAGTTGGCTGAAAAAGCGCTAATTTCATAAAAAATTTGCGAAAAAAGCGCAAATTTAGTCAAAAGAGCTAAAAGTATCGCCGCCGAAAATAAGCGAATTTTGACAAAGAACCGAGAAAAAACGCGAATTTCGTCAAAAATTGCCAATAAAACGCGAATTTTGACAGAAATCCGCAAAAAAACACGAATTCCGTCAAAGGATGGCAGGAAAAGCGCGAATTTCTTGAAAAGATCGCGGGAAAAGCACAAATTTAATCAAAAGATCGCGGAAAAGAGCGAAGTTTGTCAATGAGACGCGGAAAAAGTATAAATTTCTACAGAGGATCACTTAAAAAACGCAAATTTTGTCAAAGAATCGCTGAAAACGCGAATTTTGGCAGAGAATCGCTGAAAAAACACGAATTTTGTCAGAGTGGCAGGAAAAACGCAAATTTCGGAAAAAGATCACAGGAAAAGCGCAAATTTTGTCAAAAGGTCGCGCGCGGAAAAAAGGCAAATTTAAAAATACCATTAAAGATAACAAAGAAAAAAAATTTAACATTATTCATATTCAAAATCTAAGATTTGTATTTTAGGATTAAAAAAACAAATCAAAGGTGTGTGTATGTATTTGAGAAGGGGGTGACATTCAGTATCGTGGTAGGAGGCTTAAGATTTCCAATAGCGTAAGGGGGGGGGGGTGCTAAAATTCCCAGTAGCCCCGGGCCCCAGAATTGCTTAATCCGGCAATGCTAGTATGTTTGCATGTATACAAAGTCAGCACGATTTAAACAGGGTTGGGTTTCTGGTGTAAAAAAGTGGTATTTGATACGAGAAGTCACAAACCTTATACACATTATTTAAGCAATCATCAGTGTTATTAAATTGTTTAAATGATAATTTATATGTTATATAAATAGAGAAAAAAAATGGCATAATCGCTGCATCCATTGTATATGCCGCAGTGAAAAGAAATTATTTTGCCCTATTAACCCCTTTAGGCATGGACAAATTCTGTTATTTAAATGAGAAATTATCGGCTGGACTGGAATTTAAAAATGACTTTTTTAGAAATTAAGAATACCTTAATTTAAGCTGTCATTCTAAAAGCAAAATTTTACTGAAATATTATTGGTGCCGTTTGCAAGTTTGGAATTAAATTCACACACAATTAATTTATATTAAATTTAAGCTAAAATTATTTATACTAATGAACATAACAGAACTGAAAATAAAAAAATACTAATAATAGAATGCAAATATACATTTAACAAAAAATAAGTCTTTCTATCCTCATATACAAGAGCTGCCTACATAAACGCCACGTGAAACCAATATAGACGAAAAAACTCTGGACAACCATAAAAGATTCAAAGACGCTAGGGGCATAATGCGAAATTATAACTTCGCCAGAAGATTACAAGAAAATCGAACAATCTGACAAGGGCAAAATTTGTCCACAAAATAGATTTTTTATGGTTCTGTGAAACTATAAGGTTCAAATCTTTTTGTTCAGGACAGTTAATCTATATATTTCTTTATAATATATATATTTAAAATCATATTTACATTAAAATTGATAATTTGTAGTCTAAATTAATCAATGAAACTGTCATTACAACAAAAAATGTTCTGATAGGTAATTGCACCAGGTATGATCCAAATTTATCCCACTTCCAGGTAATGACTGATCATTAATTTTTTTTAATTAAACAAATTTTAAATAATATTTCAATCAAAATCTATATTTTGATGACACATGGTGAAGCTTTAACAATGTAAAATTTAATTACATTGATTGTAACAATTGTAGAGAATATATATATATATATATATATGTATGTATATATCATTCTCAGTAATTACCCTGGTTTACCCTAGAAGGGTGTTTGGTGTAAATTGTGTTTTAAAAAAGATTTTTAAGTGCCAACACAAGATGTTATAATGCAAAAGAAAATCTGATAAGAAGTTTTTTCATGATTTATAAAAGACACAATTGCAGACTCTTTAATTTGATATTGTCAGCACTGTGCGAAAGAGGGGGTGGGGGCAGTGCCCTGGGTGTGGAAACTTATATATTTCCTGCATCATTTTTGGTCTGTCACGAGAAAAAATTGGGAGGGGGGGAGGGTGCCAGATTCTAACTTTTCCCTGGGCACAATTCTCTTTTCGCACACCTCTGGATATTGTTCAATGCCATTATTTTTGAAAAAAACAGAAAGATGCAAGTTTGAAATTACCTTCAGAATTGCATCAATTCAGAATGCATCAATTTTTAATTTCTTTGCATGTCTTTCATAACGATCAACAGAAGATGGATTTTCCCTTTTAAAGCTGAAAAGGATGGAACATAATAAGGATGGAAATTATCTGGTGACGGTTTGCCTGATTTTAAAAAAAGAAAAATTAAACATACACATAAAAAGACAAAAAAAGGAGAATAGACTTTTACAACTTGTTACAAAAAAAAAAAAAAAAAAAAAAAAAAAAATGAATTTTTAAAGATTTAGACTGCAAGCAATATGAGATTTGAATAACTAATTTTTATTGCATATTTTTACGCCATAAATAATTTAATTCAGACGACTGCAGTAAATATTTTTTTAATTATTATTCATCTAGATGAAAACATCAATATTCTTCACTAACGGCAAAATGTAACATAAATTTTAAAATTCTTAGAATTCTTGATAGATATTATTCTAAATATGCTTAATCCATTCTTTTATGCTTACAGTTTTACATGGATTTTAAACATCATAAAAAAAAGTGCAGATTTTAAAGTTTCACTAATAATTTTCTTAGCTTCTGTGAGTTTTTTCATAGTACATAATGGCAAATAATTGATATTATTACATTTATCAAGTAGTTCAAAATACTTAGTATGTTTCATTACATTATCTGCATCTTAAAATACTCAGATAAATTATTCCACAATTTTACAATCCTACTGATAACACAATTAACAAGTTCTGGTTACAATTAAAAAAGCTTACGTTGAATAGTTCTCATACATACTTTATTACTGTTAATTGTATTTGAAAAACTCTTGAATAAAAATGTTTGATTTCCATTTTCATACAAGTATTATGAAATTGCAGTTTAAATAAAATAAAAATAAGCAAACAAATCAATATTTTATTTTTTGAAAAGCCTTTAATTTTATGTGTGAGTATTTCATAGACTTGACAGCACTGTATTTGTAAACAAATAAAAGTCGCCAAGCAAAGGAGCAAAAAATAAGGGTTAGTATAATTTATTTGAAACATTTAAATTTACTCTTATTAATAAATAAATTTAACAATTAAATTTATTAATTAAATAATTAAACTCTAATTAATAACTAAGCTTGTTTTCATTTTAATATGCCAATATACGTAAATAGTTATGAATTTGTAACATACCTGAAATGAAATGCAAATTGCAGAGCTGAGAGCTATTACTAGCTTTCCAGTTATCACGATGAACAGATATTTCCCATCGTTTCCTTCTTTCAGCGTCTTTCAGAAATTAAAAAATTTTCACTTCTGAAATAAGGTTTGTGCCCTTTCTCATACTACATCCATCAGCAACAGTTTATCCGCTCGGTCTTTTCTTAAATAATGTGCTCATATTTAGCATTTATTAAGAAAAAAATATCGAAGTCTGCTTGCATAAACAAAGGAAATAACCGGAAATAAATACACGTGACAAACAGAAGTAAAAATACAGCTAACCAACAATAGCGCCCTCGGCCTGAATTTTACAGAGAATTTGGTCTATAGTACAGTTTGCAAAAACTGTGTAATCGAATTGTAATCCTAAATGTCTAGTTCGGTAATTGTAATCTAAACATAATCGTAATCCAACTGACATAAAAAAAGACATAATCGTAATCGGTTTTTAGAAATTGAAAATAACTGTGATTGTAACCGATTACAGTCTTCTGTAATCGATTCGAAGTCTGGTTTAAGGCAAGGATGGGAAATGTTTTATGCCTCCCAAATGATATTTCTAGCCCAATGTTTAATGACATTCAGCTTTTTGATATTTTATGACTATTTCGTTTTGAAATGGTAAGAAATAAAACTTAATTATTTTGCAAGTTAAAAGTTCTCATACATTAACTACAAATTTTAACTACTTTTAAAAACAAGTATGCAATTGAAAAATTAAAGCAATGCCAATTCTTCTTTTTTTTTACCTATGCATTATACATGAATATCAATCATTAGTATTAAAAATATTTATGTGTATTTCTATAATACCTATTCCCTTATTAAAAAAAATATTGCTGTTTTGAAATAATTATTGAACTCAAACTGCAAACTTTTATTTTTACATGACAATGTACTATTAATGAGAATAAATAAATAAAAGAATTTCATCTTATAACGAGAAACTGGCTATTTTATCATTGGTAAACAAGGCATAATTCCAAATTAACTGACAGCATTAATCAGACACAAGCATATATTTATTTGATTTTACAAAATATAATGCAACATAAAATAAATGTTGAGATTCACAATAAATGACACCTGCCTTTGTTATTTATCAAACTCATTTTTGAAAATTAATTTTAATTTTAAAAACATGTCCCATGGCAACTTCACTTAAGGGAGAAATGAGAGATTTTTGTTGTTAATTTAATGGGTTAATTTATCTATATTTTTAATCATTATAATCAAATTCATATATTTTTAATATGTTAAAATGCTACAAGAATTTATTATGAAAATTTCTATTTTGTACTAAGAAAGTATTATTTGTAAAATTTTTTTGCTAATTAATGTAATTGTCCCTTCCCTCCCAACTCTCCCGACATGATAATGAGATAGGCTTCACCTAAACCGTTGGAAAGTTTTTGAAGAAGATTTAACAAATAATTATGAATTTTATTTGCCCAAAAAATATTTTTAGCACACTTCTTTTATGTTTTTATAAAGTGTTACTTCAATAAAGTCTTTTTCAGTCACATAAGATATTGAGGAACAATTTATCCTTCTCAGTCAGATTAATTTTTAATTTTGGTAGAAAATTACTTTATAATAAAATAAAAAAATAATGTAACTATCAAAAAGTTTTCGGTATTAGTTGATTATCCCGTCGACCAATTTTGCCAAATTATACAAATCGATGTAATTTTTATTTTAAATAACGAAAAAAGAAATGAATTATAAACACATTAATAAAAATACAAAGAAAAAGTTGAATTAAAACTTACTCCATGACATATCGAACACAGGTATTATGTTTAATATTGAGTGAATGCAACGTTTACGATCATTCATTATTGACCTTTAATCTTGTATCAATTTTCATATTTATGTTTACTGAAATCACACGAATACATAAATAATTATTTATTTATTATCATAAAGGACACTAAACCATGGAAGAAGCGTAATTTTTTCAATTTATTACTATATGCTAAAACAAAAAAAGTGATAATATTAAATGCAAGAACATATACAGGGTTAATACTCCATTTTGAAAATAAAAATATCGGAGATTTTTACGAATTGCCAATTTTGTATGAGACAAATGTTTCCTTAAACATTGGTCATGAGATAATCCTTTGGAAAACATATTGCACAAAGAAATGTTTTTTTACAATATAAATCAAGAGATATCCTTCTAGTTGAAAATGTCTAGAAAATCCTCTGGGACACATTTTAAGAACACAAGAATTTTATGCTGTATGTGTCATAAGGTGTCTTCTTAGATTACTATTCTGGGAAAATCCTTTAGAACATACTTCACAAACAAAGGGTTTTTCATCTGTGTGTATAAAGAGATGCCTTCTTAGCCTAGCATTATCAGAAAATCCTTTGGAACATACTTCACAAACAAAAGGTTTTTTACCTGTATGCGTCAAGAGATGTTTTCTAAGATTATTATTCTGAGAAAATCCTCTGGAACATATTTCACAAACAAAAGGTTTTTCACCTGTATGTGTCAAGAGATGGGTTCTTAGATTACTAATCTGGGAAAATCCTTTAGAACATATTTCACAAATAAATGGTTTTTCACCTGTATGTGTCAAAAAATGTCTTCTTAGAGTACTCTTATCACTAAATCTTTTGGAACATACTTCACAAAAAAAATGTTTTTCATCTGTATGTGTCAAGAGATGAGTTATGAAATTGCTATTCCGAGAAAATCCTTTGGAACATACTTCACAAATGAAAGGTTTTTCACCTGTATGTACCAAGAGATGTCTTCTTAAATGAATATTGTAAGAAAATGTTTTGGAACATACTTCACAAATGAAAGATTTCTCTCCTGTATTAGTGGAGGAATGTTTTTTATTATCCCCATTTTGAGGAACAAAGTGCTTTTCACTGGAGTAGGAATTTTCCTCTGCAATTGATGACATTTTCTTATGTGAATAAGCTTACCATAACAGAAACTTCTTCGAAGCATCAGTATGAAGAAATTGTTGCACTTTTCATCCAAGGATACTTATTTAACTTCACCAAAACAGTATTATCTACCACGAAATCTAGAAACAAAAAGAAAAATAATAAACAAGACATTTTAAAATGAATTGAAATAAGCTTTAACTCTGAATTAAGTAGCGTATTTAACAAGCTTTTTTTCCTTAAATAGTAAAAAGTTATGCATGAAATTATCAAATTAAATATTGTTTGGTTTGATTTAACTCGAGAATTTTTTTTTTTCATACATGCAGCTACATATGTGTTGCTGTGCATGCCATACAGTAAACACTGCCATATCTGGACTGATAAAAACTGAGAATTTATTCTATTGAACACTTGTAAATTTATTTTTTGCTATCTTTACAAGAAGAAAGTATTGGATTCATTCGATTTTAGAATTCTGGTTTTCGACGGATTTACACGTTTTAGAGACCTGAGATTTCAAAAAACATGTTTTTACAAAATGTCAATGTGTGAGTTTGTGGTTGTCTGTCTGTATGTAACACATATTTTGTGAGTGTTCTATCTCAAGAACTAATGCACGAAGTTTAATAAAAATTTATATTCAGGCATTTCCTGATATAGATTGATGCTGAGTATTTTTTTATGAAAATCACTCAACAGATTGCGCTGTATGTTGCTTTTTTCATGATTTCCACAATGGCTATATCTCAAGAACTAATGGTCAGATTTTTATAACACTTCAGATTCCGTTATTTCTTTACACTAGATGGAACCCGTCAAAACTTGACGGCACCGAAGAAAGAAAAAGGTATTTTCCAGCTATTAAAGGATTTTTTAACGACTAATCTTCAGCAAAAATTTCAATAAATAAAAGAACAACCTGCATTTTACATCCAGGCAAATGACCCGCAATTGGCCGAGTTACATTCAAACATGCTGTCATAGAATTAGAATCTCTCTCATTTGATAATTTTTCATTTACAAATACAACACCAATAAATTGTACATAACATGAATAAATCATAAATTACTGTCATCACTCATTTCATACAAAATATACATACTTCACTTACTTCGCAGCAAAATAAGACTGAATTTATAGTTTGCCATTTAGCAACAACTATAACAATGATCCTCTCCGTGGTTAATTTGTTGTTACATTACCCACCCCATTCAACAAATAAACATTTGCATTTTCAACTACTTTTCTATTACCTTTTCATAAATCAAAAACACATGTAAATTTCACATATTAAAAAAATTAATGATAATATTTATTCTGGCTAGGTGAAGCCCGTCAAAACTTGACAGCAACAATATGAAAGAATCAAAGAAAAAAAAGTATTTCGCCACTATAAAAAATTTTTCAAAGAAATTTTTTTTTTAAAGATTAATATTTATTAAAAATTTCAATATGCTTTTCCATTTACCAACGTAACACCAACATGACATGATCCTGGGTGCAGAATTGGTGCAACGCTGCGACACGCGTCACAGACTTGAAAATGTTTGCAGATTATTTTTCAACTGTTTAAGTTTTTTAAAAAAAATGCTAGAAATCATTTGCTATGTTCCAAAGTTTGTCTAGGTACCATAAAAAACACAAATTCTGGCAAATAATCACAAAAATTAGAAAATTTCATCAAAATACTCCCCCCCCAAAAAAAAAAAACATTGCCCGGAAATTTTATAAATAGATGTGGGAAAATAAAACAGCAAATTTCGTCAACAGATTGCAAAAAACAACAAATTTCTTCAAAAGATCTCTAAAAAATTTGTCAAAAAACTGCAAAAAAAAAAAAAAAATTGTCTAGATATCCCAAATAAAACATATTTCGCAAAAGTATTGCACAAAAATAAAAATTTTGCCAAAACGTCTAAAAAAATGGCAATTTTCATGAAAATTTTTTAAAAAAAAGGCAAATTTTGACAAAAAAAATCCCTAAAAAATGGCAAATTTGTAAACATATTATGAAAAAAAATTCAAAATATTGTGAGAAAACAACAAATTTCGACAAATGATTGTGAGTAAACAACAATTTTCGTCAAAGGATTGAAAAAAAAAAGCAAATTTTATCAAATAATCACAAAAAAGATAAATTTTGCAAAAAGATCTTCAATAAACGGCAATTTACATTGAAAAATCATGACAACACGACAACTTTCATCGAAAGAACTCGAGAAAAACGATAAACTTTACCGAAAGACCTCAAGATGACGAATTTCGTCCAGTTATTATAAAAGACGTGAATTTCGCCCAAAGATCTCAAAAAGCACATACAATTTATCCAGGTAATCGCAAAAAAGGTACATTTAGCTAAAAATAGTGGAAAAAAATGACAAATTTCTAAAAAAAATAACAAAGAACAACAATTTCGCAAACAAAAATCACGAAAAAAGGATAAATTCGATAAAACAGCAAATTACATCGAAAGATTGTGAGAAAAAAATGACAAATTTCATCGAAAATCCCCGAGAAAACAAATAATTTTGTCCTGGTACAATAAAAGATGGGAATTTCGTCAAAAGATCTTGAAAATACTTTAAATTTGTCTAGGTACTTCAAAAAACGCAAATATTGGTAAACAGATTGTGAGAAAACAACACAGAGAGACTGCATTTTTGCTATCACTGTTTAATGCAATGCTGTGATAATTATATTTTTTTTCTTTACTTATCTTATAATGATCGAAATATGTTGGTTTTTTCACTTTACGTAAGTTATTTTATTTCCAAGTGTTTATTTACGTTCTTGGCTGATAAATTATTTTCTATATTGTAAATCTTTCTTTCGTCTAAAAAAATGGCAATTTTCATGAAAAAATTTCGAAAAAAAAAGGTAAATTTTGACAAAAAAATCCTTAAAAAATGACAAATTTGTAAACACATGAAAAAAAATTCAAAATATTGTGAGAAATCAACAAATTTCGACAAATGATTGTGAGTAAACAACAATTCTCGTCAAAGGATTGAAAAAAAAGCAAATTTTATCAAATAATCACAAAAAAGATAAACTTTGCAAAAAGATCTTCAATAAACGGCAAATTACATCGAAAAATCATGACAACACGACAATTGTCATCGAAAGAAATCAAGAAAAACGATAAACTTTGCCGAAAGACCTCAAGATGACGAATTTCATCCAGTTATCATAAAAGATGTGAATTTCGCCCAAAAATCTCAAAAAGCACATAAAATTTATCCAGGTAATCGCAAAAAATGGTAAATTTAGCTAAAAATAGTGGAAAAAATGACAAATTTCTAAACAAAAATAACAAAGAACAATTTCACAAACAAAAATCACGAAAAAAGGATAAATTCGATAAAACAGCAAATTACATCGAAAGATAGTGAGAAAAAAATGACAAATTTCACCGAAAATCCCCGAGAAAACAAATAATTTTATCCTGGTACCATAAAAGATGTGAATTTCGTCAAAAGATCTTGAAAATACTTTAAATTTGTCTAGGTACTTCTAAAAACGCAAATATTGGTAAACAGATTGTGAGAAAACAACACATTTTGTCAAAAGATGAAAAAGAGGCACATTTCAAGAAAAAATTGCAAAACAGGTAATTTTTTTCAAAGAAAAAAAAGCGAAAATATGATAAATTTCTGAAAATAACAAAAAAAACCGACAAATTTAACAAAAAAAGCATAAATTCGATAAAACGGCAAATTACATCGAAAGATAGCGAGAAAAAAACGACAAATTTCACCAAAAATCCCTGAGAAAACAAATAAATTTGTCCTGGTACCATAATAGATGTGAATTTCGTCAAAAGATCTTGAAAATACTTTAAATTTGTCTAGGTACTTCAAAAAACGCAATATTGGTAAACAGATTGTGAGAAAACAACACATTTTGTCAAAAGATGAAAAAAAGAGGCACATTTCATCAAAAGATCGCAAAACAGGTAATTTTTGCAAAGAAAAAAAAGCGAAAATATGACAAATTTCTGAAAATAACGAAAAAAACGACCAATTTAAAAAAAAAATCATGAAAAAAGCATAAATTTGATAAAACGGCAAATTACATCGAAAGGTAGCGAGAAAAAAATGACAAATTTCACCGAAAATCCCTAAGAAAACAAATAATTTTTTCCTGGTACCAGAAAAGATGTGAATTTCGTCAAAAGATCTTGAAAAAATACTTTAAATTTGTCTAGGTACTTCAAAAAACGCAAATATTGGTAAACAGATTGTGAGAAAACAACACAGAGAGACTGCATTTTTGCTATCACTGTTTAATGCAATGCTATGATAATTATATTTTTTTTCTTTACTTATCTTATAATGATTGAAATACATTGGTTTTTTCACTTTACATAAGTTATTTTATTTCCAAGTTTTTATTTACGTTCTTGGCCGATAAAGCATTTTCTATATTGTAATTTTCAAATCATCTAGGTACCACAAAAAATGCAAATTTTGCCAAAATTTCATAAAAAAAACCCAGCAAGCAATGAATATGGTATATAAAGACTGCTTTATCATGATTGAAAGCTATGCAAAAAGAGGGATCTCTTCTGATAATTTTATTTTTCTTTGTTGATTATAATGATCTTCATATTTCTGAAAAAACATTGTTGAGAGATCAAGATCAAGCGATTTAAAAAAAAAAAAAAAAAAAGCAAATTTCATCAAAATATTCCCTCCTCCTTCTCCCCAAAAAAACTCAGCAAATTTTGTCACGGGAACACTTTTTAAAAAAAGTGTACTCAAAAGAAAGTGAAACATTAAAGAAATATTAATGATTTACAAAGCTGTTTATAACTGGGATTATTTTCATTTCATATGCAATTTTCTATTATTCGGCGAGACTATGAGATGTAATGTAAATACTTCCTAAACGTTATGAATTTGCTCAAAAATGAAATTATAAGTGGGAAAAAAATCACCGTTTTTTGACATGAGTATAATAAGAAACTGAAGCAAAAAATAAATAGTGATTTGCGAATCTGTTTACATCCATGAAGTCAAACTATCCGTCGAAAATCGCACCATCAAAACACGAAACAAAAAACAATGTGATTTCCAGCCTTTTTTTTTTTACACATACTAATAAATAAATTTGAAAATTACAATATAGAAAATGATTTATTGGCCAAGAACGTAAATAAACACTTTAATCATTAACTTATTGAATGTTTCAATTTCATATGAAACATCTCTACAATTAAGCCTAAGATTGCCGGCAATAACATTGCAAAAAAAGAAAACAGATGGAAATAAATTAATTAACTTACGTAAAGTGAAAAAAACAATGTATTCCAATCATTATAAGATTAGTAAAGTTAAAAAATTAATTATTATAGCATTGCATTAAACAGTATCAGCGTTCTTATCCCATATTTACAAACGCGCTTTGCAAAAGCTCTTACAGACAGTAACTACGCTCCTCCGATTAACCAATAGGAGGAGACTCTCAGAGACCGGCCAAGTATCGATGCGTAGAGACGCAATTAAACCACGATTACTTTTTCTGCCTTTCGTTTTAATATATAGATAATATGGTTTTGATTACATTTTGGTGTAAAATTTCCCAATAGATGGTACTAGTATGCAGCATTATTTATGATTATCGCAATAGCTCTATGTCAGGATCTAATGCATGACTTTTCATGAAACTTTGTATTCAGTTAGCACCTGATATAAATTAGTATTATTTAGCTTTTATAGTAAATAGTCTACAGGTGGCATTGCTATGCGACATTATTCACGATAATCGCATTAGCTCTATCTCAGGAACTAATGCATGAATTTTCAGTAAACTTTAGATTCTGTTAGCCCGTGGTGCAAAATTAGTATTCTTTAGTTTAATGAGTAAATCGCTGTATAGGTGGCAGTTCTGTCCAGTTTCTTTTACGAGTTTTGTGATGATTCTATCTCAAAAACTAATAAACAGATTTTCATCCAGTTTCAGATTCAGTTGGCTCTTAAAATAAGTTGTTGCAGATTAGATTTTGGTGTAAATTACGACCGTCGGCGATACTGCTATGTTTCATATTTTTGGAAATATTAGCGTGTATGAGATGATGAAGAAAGTTTTTGGGATTGCCAAATCTGACTAACTTTTTTTTAAAATTACGTCTATTAGTCAATGGCGCAGCCAGAATTTGGTTCTAGGTGGGGCAGGGGTTGAGTTTCCGATAAAGGTGTTTGCCTGTTATTTGAATTGCCGAATAAAGTAGAATGAGTACTAATTAGAATATTCACTGCATAATACTTAAACTCAAAGAGCATTTGTGTGGCAGGAAATCCTCATTCTTTTAGCATAATACGTTTCAGAAAAGTGATTTAGTTCAAAAAACCAATTTTTACCTAACTAATCCATGTAATATGCTCTTTCGCAGTTTTAAGTAGAATTTTAGCCATTTAATTGAATCACTTTATTAAATGAAATATGATTCAATAAAGCCGAAGATTCCAAAATGCGCCAAAATGTTTAAATATTCAGTTTTGTTTTGATTCATTTAAACGCAATTATAGCGATCTTTCTTAGCTCTGGGAGGGGTTTTAACCCTAAAATCTCTCCCTTGGCTGTGCCACTGGGACAGACAATGTTTTTATCTCTTTGATGTGCATATATTCAGCCCCAAATCAATTTCCCCTCCCTTTCTTACACTCATTCAATATTGTCAAGCATTCGAGTTATACATTTTTCTGCTTTTTGCTTTTTCATCACTGTTAAAAAAATAATAATAAATAAATAAAAAATAAAGTTAATGTACTGAAATGGATTTGATACATTTTGTATTTCTTTTTCATAAAAGTTGTCTTGCAAACCAGCACAGCAAATCAGTTCCCTCCAAAGTAGAGTTCTAAATTTGTTTTAACCAGGTTCAACAGAAATACCTGTTTTAATCTTCCTGGTCAAAATATGTTTTGAATATCGGTGGTCAAAGAAATTTACAGATCTACTTTAAAATTTATATTAGTACAGGAGAGGGGTAGGCACATGTAAACAATTTTTACATTTTTGACATTTCTCAAAATTTTTATGAGATAGTGGAATAAATTTTTTCGCTCAGTTGAAAATATTCAGTTCGCATTGGAATAGAAATTGATTTATATGACACTTTGTTTGTTTTTTAGGTGAAACTTTTAAATGCATTTATAAAGAATTCCTAACTTGTATCATCATTTAAAAATAGTTTAAATTTGTTCACATGTGTCCCAGTGGAGGGGTAGTTGTGAACATCGCTGTGGCATAGAAGAACCCATTCATAAATAAAACAAAAATATTTTTGGCAGGGCCATAGCTAAGGGGGCGCTATGGGCGGCTCAGCCCCCCCTAAAATATTTTGAGCCCCCCCCCCCCTGGGAAAAATTCCAAGGTCACTAAATGAATTTCTGCTTCGAAATTTTAAATTAAATTCTGTTCAAAAATCTAATTTAGCTTTGAGACCCTTTCACAGTTTTGCAGAATTATTAAATTACATCTAAAATAAGTAATTCAACACTCCCTCATACTATGAACATATGAAGCTAATATGATGTTTAATTTTGCACCAGTTATACACTCAAAATTTTCATCCTCATATACTTTTATTAGTATAAAATGAAGTTATGATGACAGTTTAATAAGAAACAGAGTACCTACAATGTCAATACACACTAATTTATCTTTCTGTGTCAAAAAAAAGCAAAAAAAAAAAAAAAAATATATATATATATATATATGAGCCCTTTTTATAATCTTTTGAGGCCCCCCCCCTATAGATCACTTCTAGCTACGGCCCTGTTTTTTGGTGAATAAAAACTGTGATAAAAACTTATTACATGAACCATTTTTATTTGCGTGAATAAATCAATAAATATATCAACATAGATACAAGAAATTATTTGTAAAATCATACACTAATATTATACAAACTTTTTTTTAAATCAAGCATGGCAAAACTGTGTTACTTTTAAAAAGGTTATTGAATAATTATGTTTTTGTGTTTTTACTTTTTTTCATAAATGTTTAAATATTTTGCAATGTGCATCACAAAATTTTGCATGATGGTTTTAAAAGTTAACAAAATTGTGAGATAAAAAATTGATGATTATCAAAATACTACTTATTGATTTTTTTTTCCATCTAAATTTATTTTTATAAAATAAAATATCTTTACTTTAATATGCGCTAAAAATATAAATAATTTTAAAACTGGAAATAATTAAAAAATAACAAACATATATATTTATTATTTTTTTTTACAGAAAACCACCACTCTAAATTATTAGCTTACTTTTAGTCCATTAAAATTGTGAAGAAATCTTAAAAACATTGAATTGATAGCTAAATGTTTGACAAGGGTTATAAAGTATTAAACAGAAAAATAAATACATTCACAGACTTAAAAAATACCCTTGCGAACTGTTCACATCCTCTTTTCACTAGTGATCCATCTACCAACTTACTCCTAACTTATATAAAGAAGGATATTTTTAATTGAAATAAGGAAGACTTAGATGTATACTGATGTATATTTATTTGTAGATTTATTTGATTTATGCCACTATAATATAATGCTGATATTCCACTTTAAAAAATCTCTTGAATGAATTTTTTCTTCAATTACTTTGGAAGGCTTTTTTTTTTTTTTTTTTTTTTTTTTTTTTTTACTTAATACTTTTTAAAAGAAACAACCAACACCACCCAAAAATCAAAATGTCTGATTGCTCTGAAAATTTCACCTAAAGATTATACCAGTACTGCCATCTATTGGTAATTTTCTAATTTTTTTAATTTCAGATTAACTGAGTGAAATATGTGCTATTCACATGTACCCCCCCTCTCCTCCAATCACTTTAAGACTCAACACACATGATTGTGTGGGTTAGATATTCATTAATTTTTTTTTTTTTTCTGTTTCATATGTAATGAATCAAATGATCATTTTATTTTGAAGAATGAGGTCTTAAAGGGAAAGGGAAGTGCATGTGAACAATACATATTTCACTCAGGAAATTACCAATAGATAACTGTACAATCTTTTCATTGAAATTTCAAAACAATCAGTCATTTTGATTACTGGTCATTGTAATTTGTTTGTTTTAGAAGGTGTGAAGTAAAAACATCTAACAAATATTTCAAATATATTTACTTACATACATTATGCAGGCAATTTTTTAAAATATTCGTTATGAGTACCAGATTTTATTTTTTTTCTTTAAAAAGAACAATTCTGATTTTAAAGAATCAAAAGTAAAAATATGTATGTACATTTATAAATATAAAAATGAAAAGGAATTGAAATTTTTTATAGATGAAATGTATACACATTGTTAAAAATCTAGTTTAACTTACATAATAGTTTTTTACAGGTTCATTTCACTTTTTTCTGTTAACCACAAACCAGCATTAGAAATTATTCATCAAATGACTAATTTCTACATAGGCAGAACTGTAGCATTGGCTTGAAATTAGTCACGTTAAACTAAATTATTGTATTTCACGACCACAAAACTGACATCTAGTTGTCAAAATTGATGATTTAGCTTTCTTTTAAGTTTTTGTTTAATAAGTGTTTCCATTCATACTTTAGCATAAGTCCTTCCTACTTCAATCAAGCCCATAACCAGAGGGAGCGGGAGCTGAGCCCCCTCCCTATTGTCCTCTAGAGCCATCTCTAACGATTTCTTTACTTCCTATTTTTGTTAACAAAATGCATATTTTAACTTTAAAAAAGCAAGAACTTATCTTCACTGCCTTAAATAAAATGGAAATACAGCAAAAAGTTTTGTACAGTAGACTACCCTCAAATCCGCAACTCTATAACACCTGCATATAATTTATGAATGTAAATAATGAAATATTCATTTCAGATATAGGGTTACTTTTATTAGCCTGTTATGAATTTCATGTATATTTTTATTTGTATGTTTTGTTAATATTACTGAATACATGTTTTTTCATGAAGGAAGAAAAAATTTGTTTCTAAAAAATTAAAATATTGCTGATGTCTGCGGTAATCACAATCTTGTAACGAAATATATTCTTGTATTGTTCAAGCTTTTTGATCATTAAGTGTGGCTAACCAGAAATAAAAATTCCTTATTTAATTGATGTTGTACATTTCCTTTTTATAATGAATATTTAATTATATATTTATGATTTTTAATGTGACCTTTGCTTTTAATATTTTAAAAATTACCTAAATTTTATTATTTTAGTTTATTACTTATTTTAATATTTTATTACATTGTAAGTGTTTATTATAGTTTCAATTGAATTATTAATTACTGTTTAAAAAATGTAAACAAAGAAATCCACAAAATTTTAAGATGACATACAACCTCTGGTCCCAAGCTGTGCGGATTTGAGGGAATCTACTGTATTAAGAACCGTATGAGATTAGTTGTCTTCTGTTATCTTGTCAGCGGTATAATATAATTCTCAAAACACATTTTGAAGGAGCATTTCTTTCCCCTGAAAATCATCAAGTCCAGATGCACTAACTGGTGCCACATGTGTTAGTACATTGTTATATTTCCAAATCAACGATCTTACACACGGTGAATGGAAACGGACACATGTTGCTCAAGTTGACTGATAATTAAGCAATGGTCAAAATCTTGATTAAAACATAGCCATTAAAAACCAATGTTTCTAATTTTGAATAGTTTTCTTGTTAGCAATACATACTTGTCACTAGAATTAGTTGATGATGAAATATCACTTAGAAATAGAGATGGGCATTATTTAACATAACAGGATAAATATTCGTAATATCAACCAAAAACTTATTATTCAGTAACAGATTACCAAAAATCACTGTTAATTTTGGAACGCCTTGTGTGATAAGCATTTTAAAAGAAGAAGTAGCAAGGCTAAAAATTTTTTTAGAAATGAATATTTATACATTAATAAAAGTTTAGTTATATAAAATCTATTTCCTAGCTTATAAATCTATTTGAATTCTAAGACAAAGAATTTCTATTACTGCAAAAAATAAAATCCCCAACAGCATTAAAACGCTTTTGAAACACAGAGAGAGAAAAAAATGCCTAAGCACAAAGAAAAACTACCAGATTTTCCTTTTGACGCAACACTATCCTTCTACGACTCTAAGACATTAAAAATCCTTTTGGTCTAATCAAGTGCACCAATCACATGAATAATTGTCCGTTTGCTATCTCAAAAGTTCACGTGGTAAAATCTCTCAAAAGCTATTGGTTGTTCATTATTCTACGGATATTTAAAAACACCTGGCTTCGGTTTTTTCCCAAAAATTATTTTATTGTTTGAATATTTTTATAACGCTCACAGTTACAAAGATTAAAGCAATAAGCATGTTTTTAGAATATCGAAAACTATACTTATTGAAAAAAATGAAAGGAATAATAAAAACTGTATTTATCGAACAAATAGATAGAATACTGAAAATGAAATGGGGGGGATGTGTTTTTATTCAAGCGTATGTATTTAGTGAGTGACGCTTGCAGATTATTAAAAAGCAAGGAGTTATTGTCGGCCATCTTTGGTCATAATTTTAATGGGAAGGAATATGCGTTTGAAAATGGAATTAAAAGATATACGGATTTAATTGTTGATAGAAAACTGTTTTATCGCACGGGAGAAAATCTTTGGTTGGTGTAGTTAGATGAGTAAAACAGTGGCAATCTTTGACTTTGAATATTTAAAAGGGATATTACTTTGTACTCATATGATTTTGGGAAGGGGGTGGGGTATTCTGGCGCTATGATTTTTTTAATAAAGTGTTTATTACTGGGTTTTATTATTATTATTATTATTTTGTCATTATTGCGTCATTAGAAAATAAGAACTCGAAAACATTATTTTTGTAATTTTATTTTACTGAAAAAAAAAGAAGAAAAATAGTCTGGTGAGGGCAGCGCCATGCGAAAAGGGGAGGGGCAAGGGGGCGGTCGGCCCGGACGCGGAAATTTATAGGGCGCCAATTTTATACTACCAACGTCATTTTTTGGCCTGTCACAACTTTTTTTTTTGGGGGGGGGGGGGTTAATGCACATATGAAATTTGTTGGATGAATGACATTTGATTAAAAATGTATAAGTAATGTTTCGTGTTCTTGTGGGATAAGCTTTGAATATGTGTTGACAGATATTGATTCGGGGATGTCAAAATTCGAACTTCAAGTCAAGGTATCAACAAATAAAGATGTTTTTTTTTTTTTTTTTTTTTTTTTTTTACAAATTGTATTGTTAAACTGGTGTTATTTTTTATGGAAGATATTTCTGATCGTTTATAAAAAGTTAATCTCTAAACCGCCAGTTTTAGAGGCATTGTACCAATGGCAAAAATGTTTTAAACTTTCTTCTGCATCATATAAATATCAATTTACATTAAAATAATTATTTTTTAAATTGTTAAGAAATTACATATTTTATACAGTGTTAAATAAGTTTATAACTTTTATTTAGAAAAAGTTTCTATCCGTTTTAACAGGTAAAACAGCATAAAACTTCTACGGGTAAAACTTAGTGAGTTATGATACTTATGAAATTTCAACGAGGAAAAATGCATTTTTAGTGCAAGAAAACGACAGTAATGCATGAAATGCAAAGCATCACAGCTAAGTTTTTGTCTCGCAAAAATGAAATTTTTAACATCAAATTTATTTTAAAGGTGTAAGTTTATCTGAACTAAAACAGAGTCTACACTTATATATCAAAATTATTCAAGATATCTTAATTAAAGTCCCTCTAATAAAAATGTCTGTTGACAGCATATTCTTATTGATTAGTTATTACGTTACAAAAATAACAGGTTGTTGAAACCTGTGAATGTGTGGAACGATGTAACCTGTTAACCAAAAATAACTATATTTCCCATCTCTACTTAGAAACTAGAATGTTGGAAAATTAGAAAGATAAAACATGTCAATTTATACACATGGAATAAGAAAAATAATAAGTTTAAAGCCAGTAATTGTTTTATGCTATAAAGGTTGGCAGGGATATATTAGGAAAGTAGGAGATGGGTATTTTTATTTATTTATTTTTGGTTTCTGAATTTTTGTCTAATTTTTTTCTTGTGTCCAATGAAAACTTTTTCTTTTAAAATTTGTCATATAAAAACAAAAATCTAAGCAAAAAAAATGACAACTGTTAAAATTATTTTAAGATTACAACAAAAATATTTTCAATCATTTAGTGTATGATGCATTAAGCTTATTTTAAAGCATAAATCTGCTACATTCTAACATATTTTCAGAATAATTTTTATTAATAAAGGCATAAGATTAGCAGATATAGTTATTCAGTCTCAGAGAATAAAACTGAGTATTTGTGTTTAAAAAGGCTGATTTCCAATCTAAACCAGCTGCTTTTAGACATTTTCCCGTAATAATTAAAGATATTTGCAGGCATTCAAACTATAAGAAATCAAATGACATTTTACGTATTTCTATAACAGAAAAATAATCTGTCAAAAAATGGTGAGAGATTTGACGTTGTCATGACATTAAAGGACAAAATATGAATTGTCGAGTAGTAAATGACTATAACTCATGATATATCGTATTTATAAGAAAACAGGAAACAGTATTCAATTCTTAGGCATCCGAATGTGAAAAGATAAAATTTTTTGGAAAATGGAAAGAAAATCTGTTCTTGAATTCATCATAAAAATTCTTGCTATTGATTGAAAGAAAAATACCTTTTAAGATAAATTAAAATGGAAAAACATATAATAATAAAAAGTTGTCGTACATTTAATGAAAATTATTCGCACATTTTAAAAATGGGTGTTCAAGTCCGTCTGCTTTTATGTTTGTGGGTGAAAAGTAGAGCTGTTCCAAACCGTACGTATTCGTTACTAAGAAACGGGTATTTTCTAAGATACGAAATACCGAATCGTTACTTAGCAATACCACTCGTTAGCCGTTATCGGAGTCCATATGCAACCGAAATAAGTGGAATTAACTTCAAACGCTGCTTACGTTTCTATAATTCATGGTTTCTCGCGAGTCCGCCTCAACAAGTATATTAAGGTACATATTAAAAAGAAAAATATTAATTGTGTATTTGAATAGAAATGTCCACTACTTAGACTGAAATCAGTGAAACATGCAATAACGGAACCTGTCGATAACGGAAAGTAGCATTAAGCGAGTTCTCAAAAACGTTTTACCCCGCTTAACATCGCAAAATTTTTCTAACATATTCATAGACTCAATCTAACGCATGAAATCATAAAATTGACACTGATGGCAATAGAAGTGATATCAAATCGAATGGCATTTCGTATTGAAGATCAAGTTATAATCTAATAATTTTACATGGTGACCAGGGGCGTGCGAAGACAAAATTGCGCACGGGTCAAACTTACAATTTGGCGTTCCCCTCCCAAATCTTTCTTGTAATAGGCCAAAAATGATGTTAGTATTATAAATTTTACGCCCCCTAAATCTTCGCATCCGGAGCGGTCTCCCCTTCCCCTTCCTTTCGCACGGCGCTGATGGTGACCCTTCAAACATAATTCTTTCCAGAAATACTTCATTATTCCTTAATTACAGCTATAACGAATATTTTATTCTACTATAGCCTTCCATTCTTTTTATAGTGAAATTATAAGGAAATTTTAATAGATTAAATGCATAATTAAGATAAAATTAATTTAATTAAACTCTTAAATGATAAACACGCGTCGTTTTTCTTTTGCTTAGATCGATGGCTCTTTTTTAAATCAAAATATTAATACATATGTAATCTCAAAAAAAAAAGCGCACTTACTTTGTTTATTTTTTAAAAATGCATACAAAACTTTATAAGGTAAATAGTACAATCTCTAAACGATCTCAAAACAATCGTTCTTCTAAAAGCATTTTTTTCTGCTTCAAAAACTGCCTCCAAATTCACGCTTTTACGTATTCGGCAAAAGAACGGATGCTGAAATAATGAAACACTTTTCTATCTTTCTATTTCTTAATACCTAACAACTAAATGGAATACCCATATGTGATAATAACTTATACTGAGTCTAAAGTCCGGAAACTAACTCTCATTTTGCAGACAATCCGGCTTCGTTTAAATCCCGAAATGAAGGTTCGTCGAATGAAGAATCCCGAATTGAAATTCGTTTCATTCAGTTTTTCAGCAGCAACGAGTATTCAAGAAACGATTCGGTATTTTGTATTAGAGGTAGTATTAGTAATCAGTCGTGTTATTTCAATTATTTATTAACGAATACGCATACCATGCGGTTTGCAAAACCTCTAATACCTATCATTCTATTTATATTATAGTTATTCTCGAATCTCAAATGACTGGGATTTCATATGGCTTGTTAATTCATTTACTTATTTTATTATGACAAGAAAAGAAATAAGAAGTGCATATATTTTTGATAAAGCAAATGATAATTAAATGATAAATCAAAATGTGATTCAAAATATATATCAAAATATCAAAATATATAAGTCACACAGATTTCATTCAGATATGAAGAAATTGAAATGTTTCTCATTTTCTTATAAATGCATAAAATGATTTAGAAATATTATTAATCATTTTAAAGACTTGACAAACACAGAAATGTCATCATGAGGAAGAAATTAGCAGTCGCGTACGGAAATTTAGTATAAATGCCGAATTTCATAAAATGTTTGACATTTTTTATTTCATAGATTTTTCAAAACGTTTTTCAATCTCATAGTTTTCAAATAAGTACACTTGCAAATTTCTCGAGATTAAAATTGCTTTCACAAATGTGTCAGATGATACCTAATTTTGATTTGAGTAGACCTTTTACAGAATCAGAAAGATTCGCATTATTGAAGGAGGGGGGGGGGGGATAAGGATTTAAGGTATGTTTATTTTTTTAAATAATTTTTAGAATATTTCTGCAGTTCAGCGAGCGCGCGTGTGTGTGTGTGTGTGGGGGGGGGACGTCATGAATCCGTGGCCTCACCTTTAAACCCGCTATTGAAATACGTATATGAAAATATGAGCTCCACCCTACATTTTCTTGAGCGACCCCCCCCCCCCACCCATTACTCATTTTTTATTATAGCCCTGTATACAATTATGCATTGCATTTTAATCAGAGGCGTAGCTAAAAGGGTGTTACGGTCGGCTCAGGCCCATTAAAACATTTTAAGCCCCCCCCCCCGAAAAGATTCCAAGGTCACTAAATGAATTTATGTTCCAAAAACCCAAATGAAATTCTATTGAAAAATCTAATTTAGTTTTGAGGACCTTTCATAGTTTTGAAAAAATACTAAATTGTAACTAAAACAGGTGTTTCAACACTTGCTCATTTTACTTGCACATATGAAGCCAACATTATGTTTAATACTGCACTAGTTATGCGCTCAAATTTTCCATAATCCCCCTCCCCACACCCTAATTATTGACTTCTCGCTAAGGCCCTGGTTTTAACATTCTATTTGCATTTTTAAAATAAAAGTTCGAAATTTCAATTAAATGTAACTTTTACGGATAGATGGCAGCACTAACTAATACGAATTCTAATGAAAAACACCGTAATCACTTGCGATAAATTAATAAATAAACAAAAAAACTTTGTAAAATCATCATAAAATGAAAATTAAGCAGGATGCGTTTCGAGTTACAACAATAACAGCATGGTGATTTTACAAAGTTTTTTAGTTTATTTATTAATACGAATTCTTCCAAAGATTATTCTATACGATGTATGCCGTATGCTCGATGACTGCGAATACCCAGTTTCTGAACAGTAACGACTAACGAAACGAATACTTTTTAACGGGTAGAGAATTCTAAATCAACGTTACCATACGGGTATTCATTTTGCCGTTATTTTCACAGCACTAGTGAAAAGAAACAGTATTGAAGAATATAAAATTAAAATCACAATCTATTTCTTTTAACAAAACCACCATCAATCCCTTACAGATGAGTGACCCATCTACATGCCACAAAAAGTAATGAAAATCCTTGTTGATCTCCAACAGTAAAATTTTCTTTATTAAATCGGGGAATTTTCTCGATTTATTAAGGCACAAATTTCTGTTTTTAAAAACAGGTAACAAAACATTAAACAAAAATTTAAAGGGGTTTAAGTGTATTTGACATTAAAAAAGTATATTTTGACATTGTATTTGATGATCAACCAATGAAAAATCGCCAAGTAACGAAATGTTCATTATTTTTTTATGGACAATCTTTAGAAGTTCGCCGAATTTTTTTCACAAGTCCAGGTATGTTAAAAAAATTTGAAATTAATATGTATTTGAAAGAATGATTGATATTTGAAATGGTATAATCATACGCAGAATTTTAAATTAAACTATCATTTTGAATTGTTATATAGTTGGTTTTAAAATTCTATTTTTAATAAAATAAGGTCAGGCAAAATTAATTTTAAAAAGAAACTATATCATCACAAAATTAAATCGCATTTAAAACAGCCATATTTTAAAATGATCTAATAATTCAACAGAAAACAAAATATTAATAAAATTAAATAAATTACGACTTGCTGATTGTTAAAAATAAACTTTTTTGCCAAAAATAAAACAAACTTAAAAACTATTGCAAAGAATTTTTTTTTTCTTTTTGCATAATAACAGTTAATAAGAAATTAAATTAAGAGCACTTTATTTACCATGCATATTATTAATATTTAGGTAGATTACATACATTAATTTCACTTTTTGGAGTCAGCATCAGCCAAGTCAAAATCAAAAATTATTACCCATTACAAAATGTAAGGAAATTCAGAAAAACAATGCAAAAATAAATTCCATTTTCAATCAGTCAACTCTGACAGAGAATCCCATATTTTAATATGTATGTGTTTTGTTGCTTTTTTAACCCCCATAATGGCCAGTATAAATGCACTAATTTTATACCAACCATAATTATAGTTGCTAATCTTAATTCAAAATACACATTTATAACATAAGATAAAATATTACAAAAATGGTAAGATTAAGTTTTTAAAACTAAATATTAAATCATAAAAAACCTTACATATAACTGGATGTATATCTAATGGATACATAAAATACTTTTTAAGTTATGCAGCTTCAAGTTGAATTTCAAACTCAACAACATTTTGCATAACTCTACTACAATACTAAGCTTATATTCTTTCATACACATAAGGTTCAACTGCATTACAAAAGTAAATTTGCAGCATATAAATAAAATCATATAGAGGACTGGATACAGGGTCATAGCTAGAAGTATACTTACTATCAATTTTTACATATAATTGCTACGTTACACTCCTTCCATTGAAGCTTTACTCATGATACCTCCTAGTAAAGAAGAAATAAATTACAATAATATTTATAAAACAAGACATTAATTTGCAGTTCATATCAATGTCATTATAAACAATCAAAAGAAATTCTTAGAAAAGAAATATCAATGAAATTTGCACTTAAAATGCTTTTATATTTTCATTAATGATTCAAATTAATTGCTTGCCATAGACATTTTAACGTTAAAGAAAATGTAAAATTTTTTTAAACTGTCAACTAATTAAATTATATGCAAAACAAATCAAACAGCTTTAAATTTCCAGATATATCATAATCTTAAAGAGAATAATAATTAAAAAATGATTGTATCAGATAAAATATGATTCCTTCAAAAGTTTTACTAAAACACAAAAATAAACCTCCAATATAACTAAAGCATGAAACACAAAACTGATACACTTAATGAAAATATGAACAGTAGTGACACTGGTTGTACTGCTGCAAGAGATAATGCTGTTTCTTAATAAAGTAACCATACAACCTTTTGTTTTCGGTAATAAATAAAAACAGATTTTGTTATTTTAGTTTTCATGATACATAAGTATTGCTTAATTTTTTTTTGTCTAGAACTAGTTAGATACTCCTAAAATATCTCAAAACATAATATCCATGCTTAAATTTTCTCACAAGTATGAAACAAGAAAAACTTCTTAATTTTGCAAGATTACTTTTGTACATAAAGGTTCAATTGTGAAGTCCCACTGGAAGGAATCTAAACAACAGTGACAAAGTATTAAAAATATAGTAGACTTCTTAAAATCCACTAACTCCTAAAATCTGTACATCACTGCAGAAGTAAACAATGAAACTTGCAGCTCAAATGCAAGAGCAAAATTACAGATTTAGTTTTGTTTTATATCATTCCATATATATTTAAATATATAATTCTTGATAATATGACAGAACTTTTTTTATCTTTTTTGCTTATAAATAAAGTCATATTTCTTTAGAAATATAACTTTATTTATAAGCAAAAAAGATGATAAATTGGCTCAAGATAAGCCTGGCATGAAAAAAAATTATAATCTTGACTCGATCCTAACCTGACGGAGTTATATGAAACATGAATTTTTATGTATTGATACGGTAAAAATTGTTTTGCATGAGGGGTTCTTACCAAAGCTATTTATTTTATCTCTCTCCTTTTTTTTTTTTTTTTAGCTTTATTTCAATTGTTATTAATCCATATTCCATGTACTGAAGACGTAAAAACCTCACAAATGCTATAGACTACCACAAATCCGCAATTGTCTAAATCCACACATAATTTACAGCTTTAAACAATGAAATACAGTACACTCCCTTTAATCCGCACAGGTCGGGACCAAGAGTTTTGTGGATTATAGAATTTTGTGAATTATAGGTCATTTTTTTGTTTACATTCTAATTGGAATTTATCAACAAATGTAATAAATATACAGCAAATATATAACACAGAAATGAAAGAAAATACTTTTTTATGCATAAAAAGCTATAGTCAATAGGAACACATTTAAATAATATTAATAATACAAAATTAATGGAAAACATTTGTACTTATTTTTAACTCTAACAAACATCACCAGTGATAGTGGATTGCTTTATAATTTTTTATTTATGCTATGGAGTTTAATCTTGATGCCCTTAAGAGTCAGGATTTCTTGATCAGTAACATAAGTTTGTTTTCTCTAAAAAAACATATATATATATATATATATTTATCCTCAAGAGTTATTTTATCTTTTATATAGCCAGCAAAAGTGCTCAGAATATAGCAGTCTTGATAGTTATTTATTAGATACATAAAACATCTCCTTCTAATGAATGCAGGAATGCATTAAAAATTTCTAAATTCATCAGTACAGTTCAACTTTTATTATGGTCAAAGTGTGCATTATCTTGGTTAAAAAAAGGAGATTTTAACTGCTTGTTTGCATCTAAAATATTGTGCGGATTAGAGGGAGTGGACTGAATAATGTTATCAACTTTTATGCAAATTTGGATTCCCTATTAATATATGTTATCATCCCTTGAATCCCCTCTCCCCGCCACCTCATAATGATATTGTTATTAAAGTATAAATTATTTTTAATTTTTTAATTTATTTCTTTTGTTTCAAGTGATATACAAAACTGCTATTTTATTGATTCAAGTGAAGTTGATAAAATATTGCTTTAAATCAAGAGGAGTCAGGAGTAGATAGAAATTAATATAAAAAAAGCAAACGGGCAACATTCTTTCTCTTATTTTTTTAGCAAATATGAGCTTCATTTGAAAAACAAACTCACACATGATTTTCAAACATTGATTATACATGCATAAACCTATGACGAAGAATAGTAATGTCAACTGTTAGGCTATTCCATAATTTAGAACTAAACAATTTTACAGTAATTTGGTGATTTTTAAAGTTAACTTTGTAATTTCGTAAAATTAGATAACTTATACAAAAAAAAGGATACCTACTATTTTGAACTAAAGACCATGTTATTAAAAGATAGAGAAAATTTTGATTGGATCAAAAATGATATAAATATGAAAAGAGAATTCCCTCCCCCTGTGATGGTGTGTGAATGTGAATGGGGGGGGGGGAGCAAAAATGGTGCAAAATTTATACTACCAACGTCATTTTTGGCCTGACACAAGAAAAAGTTAGGGGTCAGGGGTGCTAAATTGAAACTTTACCTTGGACGCAGATTTTTTTTCACATGCCTCAAACAAAATAATCTAACAAAAAATCTATTTAATTAAGCAACCCCTTTCATGAAATTCCTTTCAGTGAAACAGATCCCGGTATTTACATATTAATGCCACTGCAGTTACAGATTTGGCGATTTTTAATCTACACCTAAATTTTTTGTGACAAATCATAAAGTAAAACACTTTATTTAAAATTAAAACACTTTCAAAATTCAAAACACTATATTTAAAAACAGAGTAACATATCTGATTTAGGTGGAAAATGAGCCGATATAGAGTCACTTCTGCTGCGGTGGCATTAATACGTAAGTACCTAGATCCCTTCACAAAATTCTTTTCAATAAAACAGATCCCTTCACAAAATTCTTTTCATTAAAATAGGTCCCTTCAAAAAATTCTTTTCAATAAAATAGGTAGAGTCAAGGTTCTATAATCTGCAAAAGCTGGGGCCAAGGGTTGTGCAAATTATGGAATATTGTGGATTATAGAGTACTATGGATTATACATAATTTTATTATTCTTAGACAGCATTTAAATTCAATAATCAGTATACTATGAAAAGATAAATATGAAATCTAATAATTATTTTAACAGACTATCCCAAAAAATGCTTTTTTAAAGTTATTTTATTAAAAAATTTATATATATGAGCATTTGAATAAAAATAATTACATATGTTCAGTAAAACAGTTTGATTTTTTACTATAAATAAAATAAAAGAGTTATATTAGAAAAAAAGTAAATGCTTTACTGTGACTTTTTTCAAAATTTTTATTATTTGTTTAAAAAAATATTTTTGGATCAAGAATTTGTAAGTTTTCTTAACTATTATTTTACTGTTTACATTCAAAAAGTAACGTGAATTCTAGAAAATTGCGGATTATGGGTGCACGGATTATCGATCCTTGACTGTACTTCAAAAATTCCATTCTGTAAAACATTCTTTACATTGATTATTTTCATTAAAATGTTTAATTTTTAAAGAAAATAATCTCACCAGAAAAGAAATATTTAGCTGAAGTACTTAAAGAAAATATTATTAATAAATGTTTGGTTTAAATTTTAGAAACTGTATTTCATCTTTTGTGACAAAATGTTATTCTTCACAAAAAAATAATAAATTTCACAAAAACAACTTTAATAGTATAATTTCTATCCTGTTTAGCACAATTGTAATGAATTTGGCACACACATAATAAGAGATAACATCAATTAAACAAACCGCATTATTTATATACTGTAATGTATCAAAAGTTAGCACCCTTTAGCACACAAAAAAATCTAATAATTTTTAAAGAGATTTATAATTGAGACTTTTTAAAAAAAGATAAGCAATTAGGGAGCGTATTTTGAAGGAAAAGGCCTATAAGTGGCACTTTTTCAAAAAAGGCAAACAGCACACATATTAGGAGGGAGGGAGAGTACTTATATTTGGAAGGGAGTTACTTTTTATACAGAAGAATATTTTTTACTTCATTTCTTTTTTATTTTGTATTACAAACATACAGTAGGCAGTAAAAATTTTCTTTAAAACCCTTCAAAAATTCTCTTTAATTTTAAAATATAAGTTTTCTAATCTAAATGTTAATCTAAAATTTAGATTATAAAAAAAATGTGCTCACAATAATGAAATTTTATTAATTAGAAAAAAATTATTAGATAAGAACTCAAATCGTAGTTTTCATAGAGTATTTTACTTATAGTGTATATTAGTTACTTATATAGGGTGTTTTACTTCTAAAAGAATATTTTGTTAATGTAAATCAGGAGTAGATAGAAATTAATATAAAAAAAGCAAACGGGCAACATTCTTTCTCTTTTATTTTTTTAGCAAATATGAGCTTCATTTGAAAAACAAACTCACACATGATTTTCAAACATTGATTATACATGCATAAACCTATGACGAAGAATAGTAATGTCAACTGTTAGGCTATTCCATAATTTAGAACTAAACAATTTTACAGTAATTTGGTGATTTTTAAAGTTAACTTTGTAATTTCGTAAAATTAGATAACTTATACAAAAAAAAGGATACCTACTATTTTGAACTAAAGACCATGTTATTAAAAGATAGAGAAAATTTTGATTGGATCAAAAATGATATAAATATGAAAAGAGAATTCCCTCCCCCTGTGATGGTGTGTGAATGTGAATGGGGGGGGGGAGCAAAAATGGTGCAAAATTTATACTACCAACGTCATTTTTGGCCTGACACAAGAAAAAGTTAGGGGTCAGGGGTGCCAAATTGAAACTTTACCTTGGACGCAGATTTTTTTTCACATGCCTCAACACATTCTGGCACTTTTTCAAAAAAGGCAAACAGCACACATATTAGGAGGGAGGGAGAGTACTTATATTTGGAAGGGAGTTACTTTTTATACAGAAGAATATTTTTTACTTCATTTCGTTTTTATTTTGTATTACAAACATACAGTAGGCAGTAAAAATTTTCTTTAAAACCCTTCAAAAATTCTCTTTAATTTTAAAATATAAGTTTTCTAATCTAAATGTTAATCTAAAATTTAGATTATAAAAAAATTGTGCTCACAATAATGAAATTTTATTAATTAGAAAAAAATTATTAGATAAGAACTCAAATCGTAGTTTTCATAGAGTATTTTACTTATAGTGTATATTAGTTACTTATATAGGGTGTTTTACTTCTAAAAGAATATTTTGTTAATGTAAATAGAAGTATCTGTTTAAAATATCATGCAAATTGAAATTTTTAATACCATTAAATTTATAAATAGTAAAATATTCGACTAGCCAAATATTCGGTTTACCTGTGTACGAAATAGTTTAAATGACTATAAGGGTCAGTAAAAATAAAAATGGCGAAGCGACACATAAAATTTTGTGTCCTCATAAGAACAAATCACAAGTTATAGAAGTTTCAGTAGAAGAATAACTAAAGAAACATATCTTACCATTAATTTATTTTAGTAAAGAAGATAGCTCAGTAAATAGTTTAAAAAAATTAGCTACTGTTGCAATCAGAGTATTATTTTATAACAGACGCCAAAGCAACGATTCAATCATTAGATAAATTTTCATTCCTGAAGAATAATGATTCAGGAATGTCAACTCATTTTTAATTAACAAAATAAAATATTTATTTTTTAAAAGGAAATAGGGAGCATTTTCAAAAATTTTCTAATCTAGAGCTTAAATATCCATTTTGGATTAAAAATGAAACGCAATTTCATTTTGGATAACTCAGGAAAATTTTGCCCAGATTCTTTGGAAAAGCTTGTTTAATGGCTTACTGGTAATCAGTATTATAACTAAGGATTTAAGAAAGTACTAGCCATATTGGCACTCCAGTAATTTAATAAAAAAAAATATTAATAATCAGTATACTCACAGTTCTTTTTAGAAAGAATGCAAGAATCATAATGCAATTCATGATTCATTCTTTTAATGGCGTCTTGTGTTTCTTCAATAGTTTGTTCAGGTAGCTTTTAAAGCATAAATTTATTGTACCCAACTTCTTTACCAAAATAAGTTAATGCTAACGTAGGATAATTTCTTTCATTTTTCTTCAGGTAAAAATTCTAGAATTTACTATTCCATAATGACTGTATGTCTTTTTATATGTTGCAGCTTTTTGCTGATTTATCATTGGTTATTTAAAGCATTATAAAAAGTTTTACTTATTGCTAATAATTTCTTTGATTATTTTTATATAGTTTACTAAATATTATTCTAATTTTAATTTAGACACATAGCTTATTAGTTTGATTTTTTTTTTTTTTTTTTTTTTTTTTTTTACGCTTAAGTTTTAAAACATTGTGTTGCTCATAAATTGAATTTGATACCATTCTATTCAGTTGAAAGTGCATATTTTTAAAAAAATTGATTGCACGATGAAGTATCTCTAGAAAGTTTATCGAATTTTGCATAAAAGAACTACACATAAGAAAGAATGGTTGAATCCCAAGACAAGCGATAAATGAATTTTTGGTATTAAAAGTTTGTTTCTTAAATAATTTTAAAATTTATTTGTGACATAAGTATTGCCTATTTTGTAAAGTGATGATTTACATACAATAGTTATCGAATTGGATGTAGTTGAAATTTGTTTTTGTGTATTTTGCGTACTGTGGCTTTTTTTTGCATTAAGAATATTTTACAAATTAATTAATAAATTAGTGTATAATCACACTATAGTTACTATGGTCTCTCATTAGACTGTATTAATAACATCATTTTATACTAAGAAAGTAATAAAATGATGAAAAAAATTAGTGTGTAACTAGTGCAATATTAAACATCATGTTATTCCATATGTGCAAATAAGATGAGCAAATGTTGAAATATGTATTTAAATAATTTAGTATTTTTGCTAAACTGTGAAGGGTCCTCAAAACTAAATTCGATTTTTTGAATAGAATTTCATATGGATTTTGGTACATAAATTCATTTAGTGACCTTGGAATCTGTTCCAGGGGAGGCTCAAAATGTTTTAGGGGAGGGGGCTGAGCCTCCCATATTATCCCCTTAGCTATGGCCCTGGTGAGAGAGAGGATTTTTGTGATGTCTGTGTGTTGCTATGTTACAAGGATGAAGATTATATAGGCTGGATGTTCCAGTTTTGGCCACATTTAGACAAAAGTTGAAATAAAAATTTTATAGTTTTTGACAGATTGAAGCATATTAAATCATACTAACAGTGTTCTTTAGTAAATTTAATTGTCTTCCTGTTGATTATAATAACTTTCTATGGAATATTTTAGATTTTGAGTAATAACTCGTTAAGTAATTTCTTTCAGTTTGTACCAGTTTTGGCCATCTATGTATCATGAAGTTTAACAAACATTTTAATTCATCATAAGTAAAAGTAAGGCATTTTTATTCAACTTCTATTTTGTCATACATATATTTGTTTGCTGTATTAAGATAATTTTGCCTTTTTTTTAATGAATTAATAAAAACATTAAATGAAATATATAGGGTTTTTTTTTTAACTGATGCTGTTCAGAGCTGCCAGTAGCTCATTCTAATAACTGAAATGGCAAAAAATTTTATAAATGGACTGATAAAACCATGGGAAAAGATTCCTGCAAAAAATAAATTAAAAAATACTTCCAATCACCGCTGATACTAGGAAATTTGGTGCTGTACATGGAAAGAAAACATCAAAAACTGGCAAAATTAGTAATTTGGATAAAATGCTATCAGGGGCGTAAATACTTGGGGGGGAGGGTGTTGCACCCCCCACCCCCACCTCCTAAGAAGAAATCAGTCAAATTCCCAGATCTAACGGAAAAAGTATGTTTAGTCAGAAAAAAATATAGTATTAACCTATTAAAAATTTATAAACTGAAAAATCATTTGGAAAATTTCCCGTTCCATCGAAAAAGGCATGTTTAGTCTTAAAAAATGGTATTACATATTGTCCTATAAAAACTTATAAATTAAAAAAAAGAGGAAAAATCAGTCGGAAAAAAATGGTATTAACCTATAAAAAATTATAAACTGGAAAATCATTCGGAAATGGCATGTTTAGTCGAAAAAAATCACTAAGTTTTATCCTATAAAAACTTACAAATTGGGAAAAGAAAAATCAGTTGGAAAAATTGGTATTAACCTGTTAAAACGTATAAATTGGAAAAACGAAAATGTCCATCAGAAATTTTCCTGTTCCATCGGAAAAGGCATGTTTAGTTGGAGAAAATAATAAATAGTTTGCCCTGGCTGATAATCAACACTCAGCCCAAACTACTGAATTTAGAACAATGAAAATTGGAGTTAAAATACTTCTTATGATGTAAGCATGCACTAAGATAGAAATTTTGAAATACCCCCCTCCCCCCTTAAGAGGGATAAGCGGTGAAGGGGTAAAAAATTCTGGAACAAATTGCCATACCTCAACAAACATTTAAGGTAGGAGCATAAAATCCCAGAAAATAAATTTACTAAAAAAATTATTAAACACATAATCTAACGGTTTTAGAAATCCTACTCTAAGGGGGTTAAAAAGGAGGGGGTCAAAAAATTTAGAACATTTGGCACATCTCAACAGTCTTTTTAAATAAGAGCATGAAACAGCAGAAAATAAAATTACTAAAAACTAATTAAATATATGTTTCAGCGATATTTTTAAATTTCCATCTCTGAGGGGGTTAAAATAGGGGTGGAAAATTCCATATTTTTTGGACTCATCATGTCACATGTCATAGGAAAGCCCTCAGATCACTCTTTCATATTATAAGTCTTTCTCTCCCCTGCTATTTCCCTACAAGGGACAATTTTTGATACTTTTTTGAAATTGTAGCGTTTTATCATTTTAGATCGGATTTTTTTACAGGGTCCTCCGATAAATATTAATTATAATATATGAAAAAAAATTAAAGTTAGAGGAAGGATCTATTTTGGGAAGGAGAACAATTTCCAAAATTTGGAACATATCTCTCTCGTGATATATCATTGGATTTCTACTTTGCCTTTACGGGCGACCGTGTTTCTAAATTTAGCCGATACGTTTCATGTGATATATTGCTGGAAAGCCCTGTGACTGCTTATTTCCATTATGTACTACTCGTACGCCTCTCGGTTGGTGTGGTTATTGCACTCCATCAAGAGATCGTCTAATAATGGGGAAAATATATTGTTATATAAAACCAATAATAACATAACATAAGATTATTTGACTATCTCGATTTATCAAGTCATAATTATTTTGCGAATTATGATACATATATATATATATGTACAAATATATTACAAATTCCATTTGAATTCATTTGAATTGTTTATTTTTTCCCTCCATGTTCAATGTGCTATAAGTTATTAAATTCAATTGGTCATATATTGTAATACAATAAAAGGTTTTATGTACCATAAAATCCCGTTAATCTGCCCTTCCCGATCAAACGCCCCCCTCCTCACTTTATAAAGAATTTGAAATTTTCAAAAAATCCCGAGAAAGCGCCCTCCCTCCTGATTCTCAAATGCGATTGAGAGTGGGATAAATCATTATGAAATGAATGAATCATGAATCTTTGATGAAATGTGCATTTTTTTGAGATTTTTTAATTGATTTCATGCTTTTTTTGGATTTTTTTACAATTTTCTCCTTTTTTTCTGCCTTTTTAGAATGAATTTACGTTTAAAAAAAAAACAATTTTTTTCAAGTATCAAAATTCATGATTCATTCATTTCATCATGATTCATTCCTGTAAATTTTGTTGAGCGATCGCGAAAAAATCCCTCGTAAGCGCCCCCCTCTAACTATTGTACGGGGGGCGGATTAACGGTATTTTACGGTATATATATATATATATACATATATATATATATATATTAGTCCTTGTGTTGGCCATAGTACTCGGAAATTTTCCTTCTCGGAAATTTTTGGGCCTATTCCTTCCTATGCAAGTAGGGTGGTTTATGCCCCTCAGTGCTATGTCTTATTCATCATATTCACATTCCCGATAAGGAATTCAACCACATTCAGTGTAACCACCGATCTCTTGCACCACATCTTGCATTCTTTGTACAATTTTTTCAATAACTGAGGATAACATGTCACATGGAATAACCCTTACTGGTCATTGGAACTTTTTTTTTTTTCTTGAAATCTTTTTTCCCCCCTGCTTTCATTAGTCCCCTTATAAATTTTAAAGCAATTCTGGTTATTAAAATTCAGTTTAAATCTGAACACCCTGCACTTAAGTTAATTTTAACTGAAAATTTAAATAAAATATATTGAATAAAATATATTAAAGAATATATTGGATTTATAAAAAAGACAAGAGTGCCTATAGAACATTATAAAAAATATTTTAAAATTTTGCATGTTTAATTCGTTTTATACTTATCCATGCATTGTGGACTATTTAAAATTAAAATTACTTTAATTTTCACCAAAGAATTACCCTTCTTGAAATCATTTTCTGATTTTGTTTTTATATATGTTAGCTTGTGGGTATGTTATTTATGTATTCTATCTTTTTAAAAGTTATTTTAGAATTTGATTTATGGTTAGAATCACAAAATTACTCCCTTTTTATAGGAAATAGATATTCTGATAATTTTTAAAAACAATTTTTCAAATTTATTTTTAACTTTAATTCCTAGTATGTAGCTGCCCATTGGCCTTATCCCTCTGAATTTTCTTTGAATTTTAGATGGTCTTGTATAAATATCAGTTAAGGTTTTATAAAGACCTTCACAGAAGTCATGTCCAGCCATTTCAGGCCCATATCCCTCGAGTAGATAAATGGCCATCATAGACAGTCCATCCTAGTACTTAGACCAACAGCTTTAGATTCACCATTACAGTATACTCCCAAAAATCTGCACATAATTTACTGTTGTAAACAATGAAACATCCAGTTTAGAGATAGAAACAAAATTTGACTTTTTTAGTTTTATATTGATTCTATACATATCTTAATTTGTAATTTTTATTCATATATTACTGGATTCACATTTTTTTCATGGAGGAAGAATCCATTTATTTCTGAAACAATTCAAGATATTTCTGATTTTACTGGTAATCACAATCTTCTTCCAAAATATATTTATGTATTAATGAAACTTTTTTGGTTATTAAATCTGGTTAATCTGAAATGAAAGGTCTTTATTTTATAATTTTGATGTGAATAAGTGATGTACCTTTTTGAAACAAGTTTCAATGAATAATTTAGGAAAAATGCATTTTATTATTATAATGAATATTTTAATCATACACTATTGATTATTAACTTGACTTCTGCTTTTAATATTTTAAATTTTTTAAAAGTTATCTAAATTTTTATTATTTTAGTTAACTTTAGTTTACTTTTTTAAATATTTTATTATATTGTAAATCAAGATATATCAATTAAGATATATTTTGTAACAGGGTTGGCACGGTTTAAACCAGTTGGTTTTAACCATAGTTTAAACCACGGTTTAAACCAACTGGTTTTTTTCTCAAAAAAAATTGTTTTTTTTTAGAAGAAATCTAATGACCATTTTCTTTTTTTCTTTATAATTTACGTGTTTCATATACAGTATAGGATCCGTTATCCGGCGTCCCGGTATTCGGAACGCTCCGAAAACCGGAATGCAAATCGGTAACTTTTTTTCAGCGATCCTGCGGACGCATTATAGCGCGTAAATTATACAAAAAATCGGCGACGGATGCAAAAAAATAGCGCTTACGCGTCCCTTGGGACGCGTAATTTCGTCAAAGGATCGCGAAAAAAGGCAAATTTCGTTAAGAATGACGAAATAACGACTAATTTTCGGCAATTTTTGTCAAAAGATTCGCGGGAAAATGGGTAATTTCGTCACAAAATCCCCAAAAAGACAGATTTCCCAAAAAAATCACGAAAAAATAACAAATATAATCCAAAAAATAGCAATAAGACGGCAAATTTTGTCAAAAGATTCGCGAAAAACGGCAAATTTCAACTAAAGATCCCGAAAAACTTTATTTTTCTTCAAAAGATCGCGATTAAAGGCAAATTTCTTCAAGAGATCACGAAAAAATAACGATAAATTTTGTCAAAAAATCCCGAAAAACGGCAGATTTCGTCAAAAGATCCTTGAAAAACGGCAAAATTCGTTAAAAATCAAGAAATAACGGCTAATTTTCGGCAAATTTTGTCAAAAGATTAGCGAAAAAATGGGTATTTTCGTCACAAAATCACCAAAAAAGGCAGATTTACCCCCAAAAATTGCAAAAATTAACAAATATAGTCCAAAAAATCGCGATAAAGCGGCAAATTTTCACAAAACAATCTTGAAAAACAGCAAATTTCAACAGAAGATCGCGAAAAACGACAATTTTCATCAAAAAATCGCGGTAAATGGCAAATTTCTTCAAAAGATCACGAATAAAAAGGTGCATCCTGAAGCAGAATTCTTAGAAATGGATAATGTGTTTGCAGTGTTTTTGCTTCCAAATTTTACATTACTTATCCAACCATTGGATCAAGGGATTCTGAGATGTTTAAAAACTCACTACAAAAATGACTTCTTAAAAAAAATGCTCAGAGACTGCAACAAAGGAACTGGAATAAAAAATTTCCAAAGAAGCTTCACAATCAAAGATGCTGCCATGTGTCATGTGACCCTCTGCATTATTTTTCAATGGCAAAAATGAGCCGGAGTTTGAAGGCTTCAAGATTTTGAAAGAGAAGCAAAGTATTGCTGATCTGTTCGCATATGCCAAAGGCTTTAATTGTCCAGAAGCTAAATTGTTTAGAAGCCAATAAAAACATTCCTGTCACTAATCACATGACTGACAGTGAGATTTATGAAATAATGACAAACAATATATCTGATGAAAGTGATGATGAGAAGGATAACCAGCAAAATGAAGCAGTTAATATGGTATCAAATGAAAAATTAATATTTTATACCGAACAATTAATTTTAGGCATGCACCTGAGGAGCTGTTTCCATGAGCAGGAAATCATGTCTCTGTACAAAATACAAGAACATCTAGTGCAAGAGACGCGCTATGAGCAAAAGAGACTATCTTAGAAATGTTTGCTAAATCCCAATCAAAAGATTCTGTTTCAAAATCTCAAAATTAAATTTCATATATATATATATTTCATTTATTATAATTATTTTTTTATTTTGTGTAAATTAATCTTTAAATTAAGGTATTTACATGTATTAGTATTCATATTTACCTGTTTATTTCGCAATTTATGAAATTATTTCGTGCATTTCTTATACTTACGGTAAAGTGTTCCGAATTACGGAAAAACCCCTTATCCAGAATGCCCTGGGTCCCAAGCATTCTGGATAACGGATCCTATACTGTATTAGAAAAATGCTTCCCCATAGGAATAGCATTAGCTCGCGAGCGTTTCCTCAAGCGAGGACAGTTCGCTCAGTCGTTTCCTCAGTTTTGAAACCGGTTTTGAAAGTGAAACTAATTTTGTAAAAAATATCTGCAACCAAAATCGAAAAAGTAAAAAAGGTGTGCTGTTAGCATGCACCTCAGCTATCCAATGCAAAAAAAAATTATTCAAAACTGTCAAAATGCGAAAGAGTTATTAGAAAAATGCTTCCCCATAGGAATAGCATTAGCTCGCGAGCGTTTGCTCAAGTGAGAACAGGGGCGTTAATGTAAATTGAATATGATATTTATGATTATCCATCATTGCCACTTAGTAATCTTATTGTTTGGTGATAGATTTTGTTGAAAGTGTTAAACAAGTAGTACTGTCTTTGTTTATGGTTGCAAAAAACCTGGATTACTTATAAAAAAACTTAACCCAGTTTTTTTTTCCATATTTATTGTTTATTTTTATTTTATTTATTTATTTTTTTATTTTTAAGTAAGGGCATAGAAAGTCCCTTGTTTTTTGAATGTATAAGTATTAAATTAAGAAATCTTATTATATTTTTATTATTTAAATAACTATGGAAGTAATTTTTATTGAAATAACACAAATAAATCTGTGCAAAATGCAGTAAGAAAAATTTTCACTTCTGCCATCATATAATACTGTAGACTCCCTCAAATCCACACAACATGTGACCAGAAGTTGTACAGATTTTAGAATTTTGCAGATTTATTGTCATTACTTTATTTAGAAGCTGAAGTTCGGATTTCCCTTTCCCCCTTCCTTCACTCTTGTTTAAGTAAATTTTTGAAGGAATAAAACATTTATTTTAATTTTATATTTATTTTATAGATGTCCTCCCACACATGAATATCAGTGTTATAATGCTCTGGATCCTGATGTTTCAAGGTAAGTGGAGTCCAAAATTTTAATTTTGTGATTGATCAGTAGTTTGTGCAATACTCATGTTTTATTATTTTTATAAAATAAATTTTAATTTGTCAAGTATAAGTTTCGAGAAAAAATATTCTGAAAAATGTCATTCCTATTGTAAAAAAGTTTTAGTCGTTGCGAAAAACTGTCTACCAAGTCTTGAACATAATTCATTGAATGTCGATTTCAAATTTCATTAAAATCAGTCGGGTAGTTTCCAAAGGAACGGTTCTTAAAGCTTGCATACTTCCCATAAGATATCATCCAGCCCTGGGGAACGATTCTGGTGTGATCGGAATCGATAAACTGGTCGAAAAGGCTACTGGGCTATTCTGGTGTTCTTCTGATTGAAATTTCATCCACATTATTTAAGGAAGGGGGGAATTCAAGTTTCAAATGATTATAAAAAACGGAAAAATTGGTCGATTCGTTTGCAGTTTTCACTTAAACTATTCTTTATGGCAGTATTTCATTGAAAATAAATTAGAAAGATAAATTTCAAAAAATTATGTTGCAAGGCACCATAAACTTTAGTGTAATGAACAACTATTTTTAACTGTTATTTTTTGTGCTTAATTAAATACTTGCAAAAGTTTTGACTTAAATTTTGACCTTAAATTTTGAACCGCTGGGAGTAATTAAGTAGCGCAAAATTGAAATGTGTTCGAAGGGGGGGGGGGGTAAATTTCAACATAATTCCGTTTGTGCTGCCTGACTGCTCCCAACAATTCAGATTTTGAGCTCAATATTTAAGTTTATATCTAAGCTTCTAAAAAAATTCAATGAGATGCAAAAAAGAATGGTAAAAAATAGTTTTTTGTTACTCCAAAACCTAAAGCGTCCTCTATCGGCATTTTTTGAAATTTATCTTTATAATTTATATTCAACAAAATACTGACATAAGGAATAGTTTTAGGGAAAACCGCAAAAAAACGACCAACTTTTCCGTTTTTTATAATCATTTGAAATTTTGGACCTTAAACTTCAATGCTGCCTATCCCCTTCAGAAGACATTTGGGACCCTTAGTTTCCTATTTAATATTGTTTGTCTTGATAAGTACTATCACCTCTTAAAGTTTTGCCCAAGAGTTTAGATGTACCCTATATATCATGTATTAATCAAGCTTCTTTTGGTTATTCAGACTGGATGGCAGACTGAATATTACAGACAGAATATTAGTCATGTACCTTTATGAGGCTAGTTTAATTAAATAATTTAGGAAAAATACATTTCATCTTTATAATGAATATTTAATTCTACATTATTTATTATTAACTTGATCTCTGCTTTTAAGATTTAAATCATTTTTTAAATTATCTACATTTTTATTATTTTAGTTTCTTACTTATTTTAATATGTTATTGTATTAAAAGCATTCATTATAGTTTCGATTGCATTATAATTACATTCAAATTACTATTTAAAAAGATGTAAATAAAGTATTCTACAAAATTATAAAATTCACAAAACCCCTGATATCTAGCTGTGCGGATTTGAGGGAGTCTGTTGTACAACACTTTTGAGTAATTTCAATGTTGCATGCTTGGAAATGCATGTCTGGAGAAAAAAAAATCAATACTCCATATACTTAGCATAGAGGTGAAAAAAAGGGGGGAGGGGTTAAAATGTTAAACAGTCAAATCATTCAAAATAATATTTATTTTCAAAAATTAATCTCTGCAGTACTTCATGTAAGTTTTCACCAGGTATTATGATTTATATCTTTCAACAGACTGCCTCAAAACTTTCATTTTTCCTTTAATGAATCTATAAATTTATCATTACCTTTTCTTTCTTTTTTTTAATAATTTCTAAGTTACAAAAAAGAAAATTAAAATCATATGTACTATTCGGTTCTATTTTATTTATTGTATGAGTAACTAATAAATGTGTCTAAGTTCTAAGAATTTAATTTTACTGTGTAAATTGGAAAATTATTTCACCTTTTTTCTTATTTCCTTCTTTCATGCCTGACCTAGAGGTAGGCATAGATATCAATACAATATAAAGTGCCAGACCTCCCATCCCTTCTCCCCCAAAGATCATAATATTGTGTATGCACAGCTCCCTACCACATAAACTCAAAAGAAAGGTGGGACAGGATTAGTATTTCTACTTAAATATTACACATATGTTTCTTTATCTGTACTTGCGTTAAGGTAGCTGGTCACCAGTGGTGTAGTTGTAAAAAAGCCAGAGCGTATACGTTCTAAGTAGAGGTTATACTCTCAAAGTAAAGATTATACACTATGATGTAAATACTAAGATTTTCTAAAGAAACAGAGGGTATGCGGCGTTCCTTAAAAAAATCCAGAAGATATACGGTGTATATCCCCGTATACCCTCTGCTACATTTCTGTGGCCATTTAGTTTCCGAATGCCCCGCAGCAATGTAAAGTCTAGAAGCATTGGATACATTCATATATTTAAAATATCTACTCAGGAAATTAATTTTTTTAACTTCTATTTTTTGTAGACACTTCTTAAAAGATGTCACTGTTTTTCTTAGTTCTCAAAATATCTCTGAAGTATAGGCTTTATTTTATAAGAAATTTCAAAATCTTATTCACAGTTTGCCCGCTTTTAACACATAAAATATTGAACCAAGCATAGATTTTAGAAAAAGTCCGAGAACTAAGGAATAAGGGAAACATCTTTTAAGAAGAGCACACAGAAAAAAAAGTTAAAAATATTAATCTCCCGAACAGGTAGTTTCAATATACGAATGCATCCAACATCCGTAGATTTAATATTACGGAGGAGAATTCCGAAGCTAGATGACCAGTCCTCAAAGCAATCAAAATTATCTAATCGGCTACTTAATTGACAGTTAAAATTATTTGCAACTTATAAAAAAATATCTTGTTTATTATTTTTCTTTCTGTTTTTCAGATACAATAGTAGCTAAAACTGTTTTTGTGAAGTTCAGTAAGTCATTTCCTTAGTTGAAAATGGCAAAAATTTCTTCATTGTGAGAATTTGAAAAAGTTTCTGTTATCATCCGAAACCAAATATTTTAACTTAGAAAAATGTCATCGATTACAGAAGAAAATTCTTCCTCCAATCAACAACATTTTGTTCCTAAAAATGTGGATAAAGAAAAACATTTCTCAGATGATACAGGAAAAATACCTCTCATTTGTGAAGTATGTTCTAAAGAATTTTCTCAGAGTAGCAGTCTAAGAAGGCATCTCTTGACTCATACAGGTGAAACACCTTTCATTTGTGAAACATGTTCCAAAGGATTTTCTCGGAATAGTCATCTTAGAAGGCATCTCTTGACTCATACAGGTGAAAAACTCTTTGTTTGTGAAGTATGTTTTAAAGAATTTTCTGATAATAGTAGTCTAAGAAGGCATTTCTTGACTCATACAGGTAAAAAACCTTTCATTTGTGAAACATGTTCCAAAGGTTTTTCTATGAATAGTAATCTAAGAACCCATCTCTTGACTCATACAGGAGAAAAACCTTTTGCCTGTGAACTGTGTTCCAAGGGATTTTCTGACAATAGTAGTCTAAGAAGGCACCGCTTGACTCATACAGGTGAAAAACCTTTTGTTTGTGAAATATGTTCCAAAGGATTTTCTCAAAATGGTGATCTAAGAAGGCATCTCTTGACTCATACAAAGTAAAATCCTTGTGTTTCTGGTTCTGAGAGGATTTTCTTGACATTGTCAACTAGAAAGACATCTCATGATTGATACAGAAAAAAATGTTTTGTTTGTGCAATATGTTTTTCAAAGGATTATTTGATAACCATAACTAAAAAAACATTTATCTCATATTAAATAGATACCTCTAAAAAAAATCTCTTGCATTTTTTTTTGTTGTTTTGTTAAAATTGAGTATGCACCCTGTATTTGTCATTCTATTTACTGTTATCACATCTCTTCTGTTTTAGCATTCACTGATAAAATAAAAGAAAATGTAAAATTTTTCCATAATTGTTACAGTTGTCATTTTGATAAAAAAACAAATAACTCCAGACCTGCTCTTTAATTTCCAGTAAAAAATTTGATAGTTTTATTTTTGTTATTTTACTGTAAAGTAACTTTATTCTAAAATTAAAACTTAATCTTACCTGAAAAGGAAAAATTGTACCTCAATATGTCACACGAAAGCAAGGGATTTTATTAACATAACACTTTTAAATATAGAAAATAAGTATGCTAAAAATATTTTTTGTGAAAAAAAAAAACTTATTTGTTAATTTTTTTTTTAAACTGCCAAAGGATTTAGATGAAGCATGTTTTATTATCATGCATTCTTTGAACACAGCATGAGCTTAGTTTTTTTCTAGAAATATATAAATAATTAATTGAATATTTATTCATCATCTTTACTCAATTCATAAATAACAATTTTATAAGCTAATCAGCTATGCACTTTTTTCTAAGGTATTGTTTCTTTTACTTCTTGTTTGTGTTCTACATCATCAAAAACGAAAAAAAATATGGCACGTCAGTTATGACTCATAACCTCCTATCATCTCTATAATGATAGCCTAATCATGTGACTGCCATCAATAGTTCTGGGTAGAGCTCTCCGTTCTTTTCTATGTCAGTTGGATAATTTTGATTTAATACCCAGCACAGGGTATAAATCGCCAAATACACTTCCATCGCTATCATTTTATTTATATTGTAATAGTCAAAATCACGTGACTATATTATACATCTTCGATTTTCATATGTAAAGCTTCAAAAAGCAAAAAATCGAAATTATTTTTTAAATAAAACTACATAAAAGTTCTTATGATCGTGAAGAATTCTTGGTACGTTTATGTTAGGCAAGCATAATTGTTGCTAATACAATTTTTTTTTAACTTACCAGTTAATATTTTTAACACTTTCAACAAAGTTGAAAGAGTTTACTTTTAACTGTTTGTAGAATGTAGATAAAATGATATACAGGGTCACACAAAGAACTGCATACAGGTTCGCTTATGGATGATAATTTCTGGAAATGTGATTCAAGTAATTTAAATAAATTTTTTTAAACTAAATTTTAGTAAAATACTTTCGTGTAATATAGGTACTAGGTAAACTATAGGGCTGAACAAAAGTAATGAAGTATGTTACTATCTATTAATATAATTGCTAAAAGAAAAATTTCAACTATCTAGGCGTTTTCTTGCTTAACTAAATTTCTCCATTATATAGTATCTATATCAAACGACAAATCAAATACAGGACTGTTCAAAAGTATTCAAATACATATTTTGTTATGGACAGTAACACCTTATTTCCATGGATAGCGAAGTTTTGTTAAAGATTTCAGAAAATGTTGGAAAGTGTTACATAATCTATGCTTAACACGTGATTTTTCATATACTTGTTTATTTTCCGCATCGTAAATTAAAACAATGTTTTGATGTAAAATTCAGTATCATGGTTTACAGTATTATTTATTTTCTTTCTTTTTTCTTGTAAGAAATAAAAGAAAAACATATTAATTAAATATTAATAAAAATACAAATAAAATAATGACTTAAAAATCACTTGATGATGCAACAAACAGGAAGTGAATGTGACATTTACGATCGCACATTAATTTTTTGAACCACCGAGTAATCAAGTAGTACCAAATACCAAATTCTAGATTTCTCTGTCAGAATCTTCTGTTTTGGCGAAGGACTGAGCAAGTAAAATGTGAATTAATTTAGGAATAAAAGTAGCATCACACATTGCTTAGCATGCATTTAAAGAAGCCAAAACTGGTCGCCAAGGGAGGATAGTCATATATCTTGTGTATTTACAAATTTTATCTGAAAAACGTCTTTGATAATGTCTGGCTTAATTTTATGTCCTACCGTTTTGAGGTACGAGAAGATCATTGGGGTAGGTCACATGGTTGGGAAAATTCGATGAGTGAATCATTGTATTTCAATGCAAATGAATATTGAAACAGTTAAGTTGTTGAAGAGGATAAAGTAATCAAAAACGGAAAACTGGCAACATTTTCTTGCAGATTTTTCTTGAAATTCGCGTACTTTGTCAAAATTTACAATTATTCAGCTGCGTTTTGACGAAATTTGCATTTTGTCTGTGATTCTTTGATGAAATATGCTTTTTTCGTCATAAACGGTTATCGGAATAATGCAATTTTTTTCATTGTTTTTGACGAAATTCCCATTTTTTGCAATATTTTATCAAAACTCGCGTTTTTTCCGCGACCCTTTCATGAATTTTGCTTTCATCTGCGACCCTTTCAAGAAATTCGCATTTTTTTGCGATCCTTCGGCAAACTCCGCATTTTCTGAGTTTTCTTTTGACGGTATACATATTCTTTTGCAAACATTTGTCGAATTTATCGTTTTTTCGAGCCTTTTTGTAATAATTCGCATATATTTCTGCTGCCCGTTTGACAAAATGCTCATTTTTTCAGCTGCCAATTGCCGAAATTCGCTTTTCAATTGACGAATGCATTCATTTGACGAAATTTGCTTTCTTTCTGAGCTCCTTTAACAAAATTCTTTTTCCTTCTGTGGCCCGTCAACGAAATTTTTTCTTCGTGCGACCTTTTAACGAAATTCGCATTTTTGCACGATCTTTTGTTGAAATTTGCTTTTTTAAATTTGTTTTTTGACGAAATTCGTATATGTTTCCCGATCCTTCGTATAAATTCTCGTTTTCAGCAATCGTTATTCAAAATTCGCGTTTACTTCACGATCGATCGACGAAATTTGCATTTTCTCTGCGATTAGTTGACGGTAGTTGACATTTTTCCGCGATCATTTTACAAAATTCGCATTCTATTCGCGGTCTATTGACAAAATTCGGGGTTTTTCCGCAATCCTTTAAAGAAATCGAAAAAATTTTCTGCTACCATTTGACGAAAGTGTTTTTTCCGGCATCCATTTCTGAAAAATAGTAATACATTTTTTTAAGCCCAAAATTTCAGATTGAAGATCAATTTTTTTTAATTTTCTTAAAATTTTGAACAGAATTAGCCCTGCCCTTCTTCCTCCTCTTTTTTGTCAAAAATTATTTGTGTTTACAACACAATTCAACTTGTTTCTTATAGTATAGAACATTATGGGAATTTCAGTCAGACCCCCCCCCCCACCCTCCGAAATAAAATCCTGCATACGCTGTTAATGAAACATGAAAATCTGTGTATCGTCCTCTTTCATAGCTTAAATGATTGAGCACTTGGAACGCTATTTCAAAGACCCCGGGTTCGATTCCCTGCTTGGACATTCTTAGCTAGCATTGTGACAAATCACATAAAAAATATTCAATATATTAATAATCATATAAATCCCCTGTCCTTCCGTGATTATCTACGATGCAGAGTTTTAAGTGTTTGAAATTAATTTTTTTTAATGTAGAAATCGAACATTTTAATCTCTTCGTTTATATCTGTCTAATGTAGGATGCAAAATTCGTTATCAAAATACAGTCAAAGATCGATAATCCGCGCACCCATAATCCGCAATTTTCTATAATTCGCTTTACTTTACCAATGTAAACAATGAAGTAAACAGTTAAAAAAAAATTACAAATTAGTGATCCAAAAATGTTTTTTTTAAACAAATAATTAAAAAAAGTGAAAAAAATAATAAAACATGTTTTTTCTTAAATATAACGCATTTATTTTATTAACAGTAAAAAACAAGCTGTATTGCAGAACCTATGTAATTATTTTTATTTAGATGCACATAAATTATTTTATAAAATAACATAAAAAATGCATTCTTTGAGATAGCCTATTAAATTAATTTTTAGATTTCATATTATATTGATTATAGAAAAAACACCGTGTAGGAATAATAAAGTGGCGCATAATCCATAATGCTCTATAATCTGCAATATTCCACAATCCGCACAAACTTTGGCCCCAACTTGTTCGGATTATAGAACTTTGACTGTAACCTTCAAAACATGGAACCCGTTCAAATCTACTTGTGGCAGTTTTCTGGTTAATTTTTCAACTACTAACAACAATAAATAATTCATTATTTAAATTTTCTCATTTTTACTAGTATTTATTGGTTGTAATTGGCTTAAGTACCTAAGTGTTCAAGATTTTACCCAGATTCCTCAATAAGACTTACATAAGGGAGAAGGGGGGGACACTTTGGGACAAAAAATTTATTTCACAAATGCATGGGGCAAAAAATTGTCAGAAGATGGCACCAGTATTTCTTATTTCCATATGTGTTTTCATGTCTTGCAGACAATCTAGTGACATTCCAGGTGAGCAATTCCATTTTTGATGATCACAAGTCGTTTCAAAGTCAATTGATGATGAGATTATTTTAAAATTAATTAAATTTATTATAAAGAACATTTAAGAATATGAATAGACGTAAAGTAAAGCTATTTTTACTGTTCCTTAATTTATCCTACCAAGCTCTGATAATGAGGTCTAACATTTTTTATAAAATATCGGCCCTCAGAGACACATTGGACAGTCCCAATGTGTCTTTTGGACCTAGTAATCACACATCGAAAGAGATTTCAATGGCTGAATGTTTTCAAATTTTGGGAAAAGGTTTTCTCAGATCATGTAACTCTTGTACAAACGGCCGTATCAAAGGGGGGGGCTGATGGGACTATAGTCTTCTCCCCCCCCCAAGAATTTTCGAAAATGATATGATGTTTCGTTTAACGGACTAGCTGTTTCCTTTGCTACAGTTCCATATTAGCACGCAGTGACACCACATTATACCCAAAAAGTATTAAGGGCGGCGGTTTTTATCCCCCCCTCTAAAACGAGGAAAATTAAATGAAAAAAGTGCTTACTTTTTTCTTTGTTTAAACTTGTTCTTTTTTTCTCCTTATCATTTAACATACTAGCTATTCTCTTCTCTTTAGCTCCATCTACAAACGGTGACACTCAAAGAGGTGAAAAGACTAAAATGGTTACAGTCCCCTTCAAAAACAGTCAAAAATAAGATGAAATAAGTTGCAGAATACAACCCCTAAATATATAGATATACTTCAGATTTCTCAATTCTCTACCGAGGACAACAGCTATTTTCCAAATAGTTAAAAAAATTATTTAACAAATTATAACAACTAGTTGGAAAATATTATTTTCAAAGACTGTAATTTTAGACTTATAACTGATTCCTATATTTAACAAGTAAGAAAAATCATGTGTTAAGCATGGATTATGAAACACTTTCCAACACTTCCTAAAATCATTAACAAAACTGTATTACTGTCCATAGCCAAATATGTATTTCAATACTTTTCAGACCTGTATTTGATCTGCTGGTTGATATATATACTATATATAATGCGGAAGTTTATTTTTGCAAGAAAACGCCTGACAAGTTGAAATTACTCTTTTGGCAATTTATGTATGACAAAATACTTCAATACTTTTTTTCAGCCTTGTAGTTTACCTAGTACCTTTATTACACGCCAGTATTTTGTTAAAATTTAGTTCAAACAAAAATGCTTTTAAAAATAATTAAATCTCATTTCCAAAAATTATCATCCATGTGTGATCATGTAGATATTTCTTTGCGTGACCCTGTATATAATTGTATTTATATTCTAAAAACATTTATTAGTAAACTGAAAGCAGTTCAACGTAAAAGTGCATTACTTATTTAAACAAGTAAGAAAAATCATCCGTTAAGCATAGATTATGAAACACTTTTCAACACTTCCTGAAATCTTTAACAAAACTTCTTTATTTAGAGAAATATGATGATTGTTCATAGCCAAATATGTATTTCGATACTTTTAAACGGACCCGTATTTGATCTGCTGGTTGATATATATACAACATAATACGGAAGTTTAGTTTTGCAAGAAAAGCCTAACAGGTTGAAATTTCTCTTACAGCAATTTATAAATACATAGAAAAATACTTCAATATTTTTGTTCAGCTCTGTAGTTTACCTAGTACCTTTATTACACGCCAGTATTTTTTTTTTATTTAGTTCACACAAACACACTTTTAAGACTATTTAAATCACATTTCCATAAATCCATGGGTGACCACGTAGATAATTCTTTGCGTAACCCTGTCTATCATTTTATTTATATTCTACAAACATTTCTTAGTAAACTGAAAGCAGTTCAATGTAAAAATGTATCACTTATTTAAAAACCACCTTTAAGTAAGTTAGCCTCATCTTTAGTAAGGTTTGCGAGCTCTTTTGTGTAACCCTGTATATCAACTATAGCATTCATGCACACCATATAATATGCAGACATTTAGTAACACTTAAAAGCGAATATCACAATTGAAAATGCATTTCATCCATCCATCAGCTATCATCGATAATGAACAGTATTTCGGATAGAATATAAGATTTGAAATATTTTGTGTGGCCCTGTAAATGCTATGCACTTCATATTATGTGTAAAATATTAATTCTCAGCGGCGTATATAAATTTCATGATACTTGAAATCGTTTAACATAGTTAAAATATGTCGCAAATATCACCGTTCCCTTTATTATTGTGTAATGGAAATTATTTTGAGTGGCCTTGTAAATGAATAATAACTATTATTTGCACTGCATATTTTACACAATGCATATCTTAGTACACTTTGCGAATCCTTATAAATTTGAATATGTTTGACTGGTGTAACACCTTTAAAATTCGTTTGAAACAATTTTTTCCCATAGGCCATAATGTATCGGAAAACGTTTGACTATCCCTGTAAATAAACTACTCCTGGTAGAAACTTCATCTTCAGTAGGGTTCGTGCTGGGGTAAACATCAATAACTCATAAAAATTTCATAGCAACAGAATATGTTTACGGGAGTTTGAAAGCGGACAGATGGCCCGACAAACCGAATGCATAAACACTTGTCAACTTTGTTGGAATACTATACTGTATCTGAAGTACTGTGTACTATAACTGTAAAATCGGAATATATTGAAATTTTGTTATACTACGAATGCACCTCATTTGCTATGCTTCACGTGCAATTTACAACTTGTTTAGAGATGATTTACAGAGAACTATAAAACCTTTCTGCTCTTAGGATTGGAGTGGATGTCAACAATTTTATTTGGAAACCAGATGCTCTCTACAGAGCTCGATAATTAATATCTATACGAATATCCTCAGCAATCCTTACATTATATCCTTAGCAATTGAACAACTGTTGGATGGAATTGAATCGATTATACAATGGACACCTCTACAACTTCAAGTTCTTCAAAGGTTCAATCAATTTGTTGTGCATTCAAGCAAGGAACGTACGTCAGTCTATTTGTGGATGCACCCGTGAACGATATTTTATGGATACAAAGATTGCATTTTGGGTTAAAGTTGATTCTAGATTACACCTAGTATTTGAGTGAATAAATTACCAGTCTCTTTTCAAACCTTCTTTGTGTGAAGGAGTATTTAAAAAATATATATATACAGTCAAACCTCTTTATATGAACATGTTTAACATAAATTGTATAAAGATAAATAAAAATGACGAACATAAAGAAGAATACAAAGTTTTGATACTGATAACATGAATTATTGCTATCTGAACAAAATTTTGATCCCCCTTGAGATTCAACTGTATATATGTATTTAAAAAAATAACAGTTTTGTAAGTAAGTGTAAAATATAACAAAATTAAATTTATTTTTTAAACTTTACTAGATGGTACTCGCCAAGATTTGACGATAAACATGTTAAAAGATTGATTAGAACCTGTAAATAAAGTTTTGAAAATTTGATTTATTTGAATGTTATCTATGTGATTCCAACAGATTCAAAGTGTTTCGTGGTTCTGACAGTTTAACCTACTAAAGTTATCATCTGAAAGAATTTAAGGTGAATTTTATGAATTTTAACAGCGCTTGCTTTTTAGCAGTAGGATAACGAAAATTAATCAAACTGATTGAATTTTCTCAGCATTTAAAAAAAATAACAATGTTTGGTATTTTCTAATTTTTAAAATCATGTTAAAAAGTTTTTATTAATTTTATTTTTATCAGTCTCATTTTAAATCCCGAAACTTAAAATTTCATGCTACCAAGTAACTATTTATAATATATTTGAATTATTTGAATTTTTCATAACGTTTCATACATTATTTAATTATTAAACCATGAGTATCACAAAGTAGTTCAATTTTAAGTCTTACATGACTATTTTTCTTTCTCCCCTGTTGTCACTTCCTAATTTTATTTTTTCCCCTAGAAAATAATTAATACTTTTCCTTATATGCACACAAACATATATCTTCGTTGTAATGCTCATACGAAATATAACAAAAATTAGTTTAATATATTTAAAATATAATTAAATTTAAAATATTTTAGCTTAAATATTTTAAGTTAAAATTGTTAAACTATTTCTAAAATATTTTAGCGTACTTCACGATTTTAAAGATTCAGATATTACTTGTTAACGGCACTCGGGGATTTAGTTAAAAATCATTTAATATATAGTCTAAATGATGTATAACATTTATTTATTTATATAATTCATGTATATTACAGTTTACAAATGGATTACTTTTTCTAAGCTTCTACGCACATGACAGGAAAGTGGGAAATTGCTGCTACTACCTACCGACAAAATAATGTTTATATATTTACATTTTTTAGAAAAATAAAATACATTTTTCTTAAATATTGCTAGATGTTAAATTAAATTTCCAGTGTTCAATTTTAACATTAAAACAATACAGGAGATTTTCAAGAGGTTTAGTATGAAATAAATATTTTTTTAAATAATGGTTATAAGATAATCCTTTGGAAACATCTTGCACAAGCAGAACATTTTCTACTGTATCAGTCACGAGATGTCTTCCAGTTAGAGTAGCAAAAAAGCCACAGTTTTTGAGGGAGGGGAATAAACCCTGGAATTTTGGAGAATAAACCTGGAATTTTGGGGAATATTGGAAATTTTGAAAGTAAACCAAACCAGTCATTTTTCAACTTGAAATTTTCATTTTAAGGCATCATTGCTCATTGGTCTGAGAAATTTAAATGGATTTTTTATTAATTAAGAAGACTTATTATTTTAACACTTTGCAACTTTTTAAATTCCTAAAATTCATCAGCTTTACAACAATGGTGACTAAATTAATGGAGATTCCAATTATTCTTTTAAAATTGTTTACATTCTGTTACCTGATATATCCAACGTATATTCTTTATTTAATTTTTCGGTTTACGTTGAATCTGAGAACAAGGGTTTACATTTATAAATAAATCTGTCATTTCCCTTTCTAACTTATTAATATTTTAATCTGTTTAATTTTCACTTAAACTCTACTGGTTTTGGTTACGTTTCTTATTGAAAATATTTTTATACACTCAATCATAATACACAAATAGTTGTAAAGACAGATTTATTGTAGTTTCATATCCAGAACAACCTTGTGAAGAAAGCATCTCAGAGTCGAATTCTTTTCTACTTTTAAATTTTCGAAAACAAGAACTTATTTAATATTAAATTTTTTCGCTGTTTTGTTCACTTGTTGCATTAATGTTATTGAAAGCATAAAAAAGAATATCCATGGATGGATTTATATTTAAATAAGAATATAGTAGAATCTCGTTACTTGTCAATAATTTTTCAGGGTAACAAATGTTATTTGGATTGTAAGAAAAATCCTATTTCATCATAAAATGATTCACCTTAAATTTTTCCGTATAACTGAGAAAACGTGCTCTGATGTTGATTATCATCGTTTGGCTCGCTCAGAAGAAGAGTTGAGTTGTTCTTGCAATTACTGTAAAGAATAAAACAATTGAAATCATTACAAAAATATTAAATAATAGATTAAATATTTCAATGTTTAAAACGTTCTAAAAACTCCCGGAAATTTTCAAAATTTCCTTCCCCAAAAAAAACCAGGTTTATTACCGGGAATAAAACACAAGGATTTTATTCTGTATGTGTCACGAGATGCCTTCTTAGATTACCATTCTGAGAAAATCTCTTGAACATATTTCACAAACAAAAGGTTTTCCACCTGTATGAATCAAGAAATGCCTTCTTAAATCATTATTCTGAGAAAATCCTTTTGAACATATTTCACAAACAAAAGGTTTTTCACCTGTATGAGTCAAGCGGTGCTTTCTTAGACTACTACTGTCAGAAAATCCTTTGGAACATACTTCACAAGCAAAAGGTTTTCCACCTGTATGAGTCAAGAGATGGCTTCTTAGATTACCATTCTGAGAAAACCGTTTAGAGCATATTTCACAAACAAAAGGTTTTTCACCTGTATGAGTCAAGCGATGTTTTCTTAGACAACTATTGCCAGAAAATCCTTTGAAACATATTTCACAAACAAAAGGTTTTTCACCTGTATGAGTCAAGCGGTGCTTTCTTAGATTATTCTTGTCAGAAAATTTCTTGGAACATACTTCACAAGCAAAAGGTTTTCCACCTGTATGTGTCAAGAGATGGGTTCTTAGATAAACCTTCCGAGAAAATCCTTTGGAACATATTTCACAAACAAAAGGTTTTTCACCTGTATGAGTCAAGCGATGCCTTCTTAGACTACTATTGTCAGAAAATCCCTTAGAACATATTTCACAAACAAAAGGTTTTTCATCTGTATGAGTCAAGAGATGCCTTCTTAGATCACAGTTCCTAGAAAATGTTTTTGAGCATACATCACAGATATAAACTTTTCTTCCTGTATCAGTGGAGGAATGTTTTTCCTTATTCCCATTTCGAGGAAGAAATTGCTGTTGACAGGAGAAGGAATTTTCTTCTGTATTAGATGACATTTTCTCAAATAAATTTAAGCTTGATTTCAGATAATAGCAGGAACTTCTTTAAGGCGTCAGCAAGAAGAGATTGTCGCCATTTTTATCGAAGGAAATGAGTCGTTGAGTTTCAGAAAAACAGTTTTACCCACCACTGACTCTGAAAACAGAAAGAAAAATGATAAACAAGTCGTTTTTAAATAAACTGCACTAAATTTTAATTCTTAACTAAATACCCATTTTCCAATTTTCTTTTCCTTAAACAGTGCAAAATCAGTGCATTAAATTATAACAATATATATTCTTAGGTATGATTTAAGTTGAGAATTTTTTCATAGATACAGCTACATATGCGTTGCCGTGCATGCGATGCAGTAGACAGTGCCATAGCTGATACTGAGAACATCTCTAATCCAGACTCATAAAAACTAAAAATTTATTTCATCGACTGCTTATAATTTTACTTTTTCACCTGTTAAAATTTCGCCTATTTGTTTAGCATGTTCTCGAAGTTTACTCTAAATTTAATAAAATCATTTTTCTTGAATTCCTTTTTAAAAAAGTTGCCTTGCAAACCAGCACAGCGAATCAATTTCCTCCGAAATAGGTTTGTATTGGTTCAACTCTTTATGGGGTAAGTAAATGTTTTGGTTAAAGTGTTCACAAGTTTCAACTGCATCCGAATCTATAAACAAACTTATTTAAAATAAAAAGTGCTATTTCTGTCGAGCTGACAAAAAAGGTGGGGTGTTCCATCTACCATGCTCCATCTATCAGTTCTTAAAAAGCACCCCACGCTTTTTTTCCACGATAATTTTATTTATTGCTTATTAATTGATTTCTATAATAACAATGATTTTATAGTAATATAGTATTTTTCATCTATTTTCGTTTTCAGCTTATAGTACGAATTATTTTTCACTTTTTAGTTTGATATACTTAAAAAGCGTGTTTTTTAGTTTTTTTAAACTATATTTATATTTAATACAAAAACCAAATTAATAGGTTGGATAGTTTCAGAGTAATTGGTGAACATACATAGAAAAAAAAAATACATACGCGTCGAATTGATAACTTCCTCTTCCTTTTCTGAAGCCGGTTAAAAATAAAAATTGTAATACGGAAATTTTTTTTAATTTTACATAGATGTAAATAATGTCAGGAGTAGGGGTCGAACCCACAATCTCTTTCGAAAAACAGAGCTTCAATCCGGCGCCTTAGGCCGCTCTGCCCTGCTGTCTACACTCCATTCAGTGAACGTATTCAACACTTTTAATTAGCGAAAAATCACTAATTTTATTAGTTTTTGCCTAATTACTAAAAAAGTATTGAACCAATTTCGATGAAACTGAAGTGGTACCAATTCGAGAGCATCGTCTTTCATTTAACACCAAAACCAAGTTAATCGGTTGCATGGTTGCGGAGTAATCGGTGAACATACATAAAATAAGGAGAGTTACAAACTGACAAACATACAGGTGAAGTTAATAAAAAGCGTGGTAAAATGTTGTAAAGTTAAAAATTATACAAACATTAAAATTTTGAATTTTTATATTTAATATTGAAATATTTATGAGACAAATGTCAGCCAATTTTTTATATTTAATTCATTAGAAAAGGAATTCACACCTCTCATTTAAACACATTGGCAGACCATCCCCCTACCAAAAATGCGGGGGGGGGGGGATTTCTATTTATGGAAGGATTTTTTTTAGTAATAGCAAATATCTAAATCCCTTGATTACTTTTACAAATATTTGCTCGAGTAAATAAGACAAAAAGTATTCCTGCAGTTCAGATTTTTATTTTTTCTTATAAAGGTTTCAAATTCAGACAATGTTCTTAGAAGGAAAAATAATAATAAATATTGAAATAAAAAAAATATTTAATTTAGTTAAGTATATTGACGGAATATGCAAATGAGCACGAGCGTAATGATAAATCATGTTATGTAAACAGTTTTTTAACTCAGTGTTATTATGAATCTTTAAGAATGAATGAACCATTATGAATCATCATATGAATGAATCTTTCAAAAAACTTGTGCATTCTCCAAGCATGGTTTTTCATTTCTGCATTTGGCGTTTTTTGTTTTGGACACTAAAACATTCCTTTCTCATAACAACGCTGCACGTTGGAAATAGCATTTTAATGTAAATTCTATTTACAAACTGTTTCGTCAGATGCATATTTTATTTTAAATAGCGGCTTCGTTCCTGTTTTTGATATTCTGAAACGAAACTTGACGAATTTCTGTTCTTATAAACAGTTTCGTGATTGTTTGTCGTTCGACATTAAGCCTAATGTTCACCACTACTGCAAACTGCTTGTTTTTTATTACGTGACGAGTGAGTGAACATTATTTCTTTTTGCTCTGGTCAATATGACCAAATTTAACATGGACTTTGTCCAAGACCCGATGTTTAACCCGGGCCTGGAACTTAGATCTAAGCTCCTCAGAAATGAACTTGCTGTTCACCAATTAGATGAGGATGAAAGAAACACTCTAAAGATGTTATATGCCCATGCCTTCTACAAAAGCAATTTAGATGTGTGCAAGGCAAAACATGATCTTGGAAGGTGTTCTTCATCCGAAGACTCCACAGCTAAGGAGACCAAGTTGCAGAATTGCCAAGCTCGCCTGAACAACTTGATGGAAGAGATGAATAACTTAACGGTGAGCAATCCAGATTTTTCGATTTTTAGAGACATGCCTGTGAAACCCCCCCTGCCCCCCTCAGTTGAGGAAAAATCTAATAATGAAAATATGCAAATAGATCATATTTCAAATAAACGAAACCGTGAGGCTGATAACTTTGAAGAAGATGATGAAGGCTTTAAAGTAGTAACATAAAAAAAACCTAATAATAGTAAAAATACCCCTGTGCCTGGTACTAGTAACAATGTTCAGAATGCCAGTGCACCTACTCCCAATAAAAAAGAGAGAATCCCCCCCCTTCTTCATTGAAGCCATTCAAAACTGGCCTCATTTACTTTTCCTTCTTAAGTCAGTAGCACCATCTGTTCGTTCAGAAATGAAAAACAGACTGATAAAAATAAATGTAGACACAGAGATTGAGTACAGAAAAGTACAGCAGTGTCTGCAGAAAGAAAATCTGCATTACCGTAGTTTTCTTCTTGAAAAAGAAAAAAAACCAAAAACTTAATCTTAGAGGTCTCCCCAAGAATACAACTGTAGATCAAATTAAAGATTATATAGAATGTGAAAATTATAAGATAACCTCTATTCAGCAGTTATCAAGAGGCAACACTAGGAACAAGGTCCTTTTGCCCTTATTTCTTATTCAGATTCCCAGACTGGAGGATCCAGACTGGAGGATTATATCAGATAACTGAAATTCTGGGAATGAAGGTCACCTTTGAAAAATACAGAGGTAGAAAAGGCCCGCAGCAATGTCATAGGTGCCAAGGCTTTTTTCACTCATCGAATGGATGTTTTCTGAAGAAACAATGTGTTAAGTGTTCAGGTGAACACTCGGCTTCAGAATGCACAAAGCCATTTGATGATCCTTGCGTCTGCGCAAATTGCTCGGGCTCTCACCCTGCTAATTATATATTGTGCCCCAAATTCCCAGGAGATCACACCAAAAAAAACGTCAAGGACCTCCAGAAACAAAATCAGACCAAAGCCCCCCCTACTAGGAGGGTAAATAATGCAATGTCCTTTGCGGCATTTGCAACAGGCAAAGTCGCTGAGCCCACCCCCAGTACTAGTACTGGCCAAAATTTGTCGGCCCCCAAAATTGGTGCTATTCCGGATGCCGACTTTATTAATGAAATTTTCAAATTTGAAAAGAAGCTTGGAAAGCAAATTGTTCTCCAAACTTTTAGAAAGTGTCTCCCGGAGCTCGTACTGCACCTACGGAACTTGACCGGATATTTATAATATATAGTAATTTACCCAGCTTAACTGAGTAATTTTTTAAAAAATTAGTCCGTTTTTCGATCACCCTCCCTATCTGACAAATTCCCAGCTACAAAGAATTTGAATTATCTTTCGATTGGCATATGGAATGCCAATGGGCTTAAAAGGCAAGCCTCTGAGTTTAAGGATTTTATCATGAGTAATAATTTAGATGTCATGTTGGTTTCTGAAACCAAGTTCCAGGGTAACCCCGTTAAGGTCACCAACTATGTGCTTTTCAATGTAGACAGACCACCATCAGTTGGTGGCCGCATTGGTGGTGGCACTGCTGTATACATTAAAAATGGTCTCAATGCATCTCTCGCTAAAGTCCCACTATTAAACCACATTGAGACTACGCCTATTGTATTAGATTTTCCATCCATCCCCCATCTTCTGATTGCAGCCATTTATAATCCTCATTCTCACGAAAGTCTTCGTCTGCTTGGTCAGGATTTATCTAACTTAACCCGTTCTTTTCCAAATTTTATCATTGCGGGTGATTTTAATGCTCATCATTATTCTTGGGGCTGCCATCGCTCCAACATGTCTGGTTATAAGATCCGCAGGTGGACAGATCAAAATTTTGCACAAATTATAGCACCGCTCGAGTCCACCCGCACTACTCATCACTCTATTATCGATTTTGCAATCACCCGCAATTTTCCCTTCCCGTATACCATTCAAACGGTTAACGATTTGTCATCGGATCATCTCCCAGTTGTGCTTAGATTCGAAGTGGGCAACTACCAGCTAGATATCCCCCAGGCTTTCTCAGTGAACTGGAAGGACTTTGGTCATGTCCTCGAGAACATGGACTTACCGCCCACTGAGATTCACTCTGCCGAGGATGTAACTTCTTCAATACAGGCATTTGGTGACTCCCTCCATAATGCTTTCCAAAAAGTTGCGAGACCTAGGCAGAGGGTGGTTGATGCATTTCGACTACCTGAGCACATCAGGGATTTGAAAAGAGAGAGGAATCGTTTACGACGGGACTGGCAGACGACTAGGGACCCTGTCATTAAATCTCATTTCAATAGAAAAAACCACCAGGTTTCTGCTGCAATCAGGGAGTTTAGTAACTCACACTGGAACACCTACATTGAGTCTCTGACAACTTCTGACAACACCATTTGGTCGGCAACGGCACGCATTCGTAGGACACGAACACACATTCCAGCCCTTAATGGCCCAAATGGTATGGCCTATTCAAACACTGACAAGGCTGAGCTCATTGCTGACAGTCTTAGAAGCCAGTTTACACTTAACCAGGATGTCGTCATTCCTAAGATGGTCGACATTGTAAATACTAAGGTTGAACATTTCTTAAACACTGAACATAATAACACGCTTAATCCTGCATTGCCCTCTGAGGTTATCGCTTACATTGGGAATCTCAAAAAGAACAAATCACCAGGCCTCGATCGCATCTCTACTAATATGTTACTTCATCTGCCCCTTAACTTTATTTTCTTTCTTACTATCTTAATTAATTGCATGCTTAACCTCCGTATGTTTCCTGACTGCTGGAAAAAGGCTCTGGTTGCCCCAATCCCAAAAGCGGGTCTGGACAGACATTCCCCTTCCAGCTTCAGGCCTATCTCACTTCTCTCTTGCCTGTCCAAAGTCTATGAATACATACTCATGTGCCGTCTGAAAGAGTTCGTTGTCCCCAATTCGATTATTATACCTGAGCAATTTGGGTTTCGGCCCAAGCATTCGACTCAACACCAGCTTTGGAGAGTAACGGAACTCATTCATGAGGGTTTTAATCGTAATCATTATACTGGAGTTCTATTCATAGACATCGCTAAAGCCTTTGACCGAGTCTGGCATTATGGACTTATTTTTAAGTTAATTTTATACAGAGTTCCTCCCCAACTTATTTTTATTATCTGGAATTACCTTCGTGGTAGGTCCTTTTGTGTTAAAGTCAATAATTCTCTTTCTACTACTCGCATCATCGAGGCTGGTGTCCCTCAGGGGAGCCTTATCAGCACTTGGTTGTTCAACCTTTACATCAACGATATCCCATGCTGGATTCCCAACGTCCTCTTAGCATTATATGCGGATGACACGGCCATCTTGACTTCCAACATTTCACTTCAGACTGTGTTACTTAAACTCCAAACTTATCTTTTGGCACTTAATAATTGGCTTAGGAAATGGCGTATTAAAGTCAATGCAGCAAAAAGTGCCGCCATGATTTTTTCAAAGAAAGCTATCTCCCCAGACACTAATCTTTCTCTCAATGGTGACAGCATACCCTGGGTCACCAACTATAAATACCTAGGCATTCACCTAGATTCCAAATTAAACTGGGCTAGACAGATTCAGGATGTACTTCTCAAATCTAACAAAGCCCAAGGTTCCCTCAAATCTCTGTTGGCTTATCACAGCCGTCTGTCAATTTCAAATAAATTATTACTTTATAAGTCCTTTATCAGATCAACCATGACTTACGGGTCAGTTGTTTGGGGATCGATCTGTGAAACTCAGATGCAGAAAATTCAAATCTTTCAAAATGCAGTTTTGCGTGGGATTTGTAAGGCGACTACGTTTGTTCGGAACGACGTCATACATGCTGATCTTAATATCAAGCCCATTGCTCAAGTTATCAAAAAACTTGCAATAAATTTTCATAGAGATCGCATTCTTATACCCAATGATGCGTTGCGATCCATCCAACCTTACAGTGTCAACGACACTCAGGGAAAGAAAAGACCGCTGGTCATCCTTAGTAGAGATGACGGATTTGCACCTCCATCAAAAAGAAGGAGGCGTGAACCCCCTTAAACGCATCATTGTGGACTTTCCAAATTCCAAAATTCATTTTCATTTTGTTTTATTTGGCATCCTCCCACTAATTTAGCTAATGACGTCTTCCTGCCTCGCTTTTGGCACCGGGTAATATTTACCTTCCTAACTTGTTCCTAGCTACCTTGGGGATTTAAAATTTAAATACTTGATTAATTTATGTGATAGATAAAGTTTTGTTATCCTTTTTTTACTTGTTTAATTTTGTACATAGAAATTTATTTTACTAATTGAAATTGTTTGCATCATTATGTTTATCTGTTTGCATCGTGTATTCTATTTCTATCATTTGCATTGTGTTATCCTTATACTTGTCACTGATTTCAATATTTCATTTGGTAAATTCACACTACTTTGATTTGAAATAATTGAAATTTGAAAATTAAAATTACTTATATTATTGTACTGGTCAGCACTTTCCCCCTTCCTGCCCTGGCGTGTCTCTAAAACTCAACTGCTCAAAGACCATCTATCGACAGCACATCATCTGCTCTTCACCACCGCAGCTGCCTGCGAGATGAACATTAGACTCTTTTTATCATCATGATGAACTCTGCTTAGATCGTCTCTTGTTCGATGGAAGTTAACGTGGGCATCACGCCCACGTAGGTATTCCAATACCAATCGCCTTTGAGCAAAATTGCTAATTTTTTAAATCATTTTACTGATCAATCGCCTTTACTTAAATAAATAACTGGTGAGAGATGTTTATTTAGTTTTTGTTCTACTGGAAATTTTACAAGTTTTGCTTTGATCGTATGACGACACAATATTTTATGTGTCGCAACTTTCATTTTTGCTGGCATTTGTAGTCGTTTAAAATATTCGCTCACGCAGATAAACTGAATGATTGGCATCAGGTAAGTAACTGACGTACACTGTAAGTAAAGTACACTATAAAAAACTATGCTTTGAGTTATTACTTGAGAAAACTTTTCTAATTATTAATTTTTCTAATTTCATGCTTGTAAATATATTTTTTATATTCTAAAATAAATATTTTAAAATCAAAGAGAAATTTGGAAGAAAAATTTTACTGTCAACTAAGTTACAGTCAATTGTCAGAGAAATACTGTAGTAATAAATAATATAATCAATTCAAATGATGGTAACTCTCCAAGTATAACAGAGTCCTTACTTATTGTCCACGCAAGATTAAGTAGAATTGTGCTAAGCGTGACCCCCAATTATATTACCTTCAATTTATGACAACTGCAGGGGAGAGTGGGTACAGTGGACCACCCCTTATATTTTATTTATTTTTACATTTTTTAAACTTTTCTTTTAAGACTAATTAGACTGATTACTTGCAGCCTTCAAAACACATCATTAGTTCAAAAAGAACCATTTTAACCTGATTGGCTGTTTAGAGCTTCTAAATGTAAATTTTTTCATAATCGTATTTTTCTTTAATCCCTGAATGCAAGCAAAAGGGCAAAAATGTAATGTTGTTTTCTCTTAAATTGTAAAAAATGCCCACAAAAATATTATTTTCTCAACACAACATATGATACAAACATATAATATTTAATTATATGTGTGCACATATACACACATATAATATTTAATTATGTAATGGGATACATATAAGTTTTAAGAGTATCAATCATAACAAAATATTTTAAAAGTTCAGTGTATTTGTACAATTATATTAATTAAAAATCCTTCTAATGCTATCAAACCTGCAGCTTAGTGAACGGATACATCAATTTGTGCAGCGTTTGAAATCCTTGGTGGTTTCCTGATCCGAGACCACCAAAAATAAATGGGACAACTAATTTTAAAACCTTAGGGCGCTTTTCCATTTGACGATCCGACAGCGATAAATCATGCACGATTGTCGTTGTCCGACATCGGTACAAGCAAAATGCATTGATATATGCCACGCGTTTTTCCATCTCACGATTCAATACCGTTTTTATCATCATCGATTAAACGAAATCGGCCAACTGGCTATTTTGTCGTGAAACAACTAATCTTCCTTTAAAATCGGCACAACATTTCGCTCACTCGGTCTGTTTGTTTCTTGAGAGATCAACGTGGTTTTTTGCGATTTCTATAATTTAAATAAAAATGGCTTTGAAATTTGATGTTAGTATTTTGTGCTCGTTAATTGAATCAAGGCCCTGCTTATGGGATAAAAAGGACAATGATTACAGAAACAAAATTGTTCGAGAAAGAAATCTTCAAATTTTTAGACGACAATTATGAAGGCAAAACTTCTACGGAAAAAAAAGAAACAGGTAAATAATACATTTTTAAATATTTAAATTATTATTAAAAGCTCATAAATATTGAATTTGCTAAATTAAATATGTTTATTGAACTTATATAATATTAGTGTTATTTACTTTGTTCTGCAGAAATTTGGTAAATTATTTTCTAATTGACCAATACTTTAATAAATGCGTATTAATTTAAAAATATATTAATATTGCCATTACTGCTTTTGATGTGCTATTTATAAATTAACAATATGCTTATTTCATTTATTGACTTTTAATAACAACAAATCACTATGCTAAAGCATGGTTCGTACGCTCTGGAAAAAATAGAAAAAGTTCTGGAAAAAAAGTATTCATTTTCAAGGAATGAAAAGTGCTGGAAAGAAAAAGATTCATTTTCAAAGAAGGAAAAGTGCTGGAAAAATTTTAAAAAAACCAATATTAGGGCTTAAATTTTAAAATTTCTAAAAAAAAACAAAAAACCTTCATACATTTTATTTTAAAAAAATTTACTACAATCGTATATTTTCTTTCCCAATGTAACTTTGAATCACCTGCTGCCAAAGACTTCCTTCTCTCCTCTTAGCAACCCTTTTGGCATCTTTTTTTGGCTGTAAAAATCGGATGCATGCAGGAACCGGCGGGGGAAAAAATAGAACGTAGATTGCGGCATAATAGCCAGAAGTGTGATTTTTCGCCAAAGTGCTCCTCCTACCAGATGAGAGGAGAGAGCAGACGCTTACGTCATTTTTTACTACACATTAGCAGCTAAGAAGTGCGACTCAGGACAACAAATCAGAATGCACTAGCTTTGGAATAACTTCGCTTTTTCAACAGGAAGATATGTTTGTTTTTCCGCGAGGCATTGGGGTCTTTTTGCTGGGTCGATGTAATTGGTTGCTCGTTAGTCGTGCTTTCCATATATTTGACGTCAACAATTTTGCGCTTTTTACAAGTCTCTTTTAGTTTTTGTTTCGAACGTGTCTTTGTTTTAATGTGATCTATTCTGGATTTTACAATATGATTTTTACGATCGATTTTATTTTTTAATTTGTTTCATCAGTCATATAATTGGTAAAGAAATATGGTAGGAAAGTGCGTTTTCAATGATTTATGGATTGAAAAACCGGAATATAAACTGTGGCAAAAGATACTGGAAGTCATTAATGTTGTCCTGAATTACCCTTAAATAGGGCAATTCAGTCTAAAAAAAAATGTTTAGCAGACAATGAAAAACGCAGTGAAGCTTTATAGCTGAAAATGATTCACCCAAACTAACTAAACTAAAAATGTTAAGTTTGATAAAGAAAGACAAATATATATAAATCAACAAAAAATATTTATTAACTAAAATAAACATAATTAAAATCAAAGAAATTACTTAAGCCATTTCATGCTCAAACATATGACTTTTTTACACTAACTTCAATTACAGAAGAAGTTTACTATGTGTAACAGAGCGAGTTAAATTTACACAAAACTATATATATAACTCCTCAAATAATGTCAACAAGCATAAAAATAGCCTTGGAGCAATTAGAGGAACTTAAAATAAATTAAAGTTATTTAAAGCTTCAAGAAAAATCTATAAAAATTATTCTAAGTTCATTTAATTAATAAAACTCAAGTTATGATAATCTAACTCTATTAAAAAATATATTAAAGCTTATGTCTCATTCTATTATCCGCTATTCCCTCCCAGCAATCTTCCCAAATAACAATAACATGTTTCCCGACACTTATCAATAACAACCACGGAAAACAGTGTTCCACTACTTTGACATTTACCGACGGAATCCGAGAACCCAAAGATGTCTACGCCAACATGTCCAAAGTCAATAAAAATGAAAAAGAACGGCTGAGAGAAATTAACAATAATCAAACTGAAACAAAATGCTTTTCTACTTAAAATGAAAAGAAACCTTCTTGAAACATACCGGCTGCCAAAGAAACTTATATTAAAGGAAAAGTTTTACCACATCACTGGAGAAAAACATGGTATCTCTTAATTACTTTAACTGGAGAACTCAGTCATGATTCCTTCCACTCACAAGATAAAAATAAACAAACTGAAAGTTTAAAAACACGAAGCTAATCTCCCGTCCGACGACCGTGCTATTTATAGCTCAGACTGGGGAAACGCCCAGCTGTTCACAGACTATCCCGCACTCAACTTACGTCACTTCCCCATCCAAATAAGGTTTGGAGGTGTGTCACTGAAAATGCAAATGACAGCAGACAGTTTACGCCACCTGCCGTCAATTGGAAAAATATCTCATTCCGAGTTGACACTTGAGCGGTATCGTAAGCATATGGAAGTCCGCGATAAAAATGTAAACAAAGGAAGTCGTGACGGGAACAACATACATGGAGAGCTGACAGGAAGACAGAATATATTTTATAAATATAGATAACAGTAAAGAGGTAAGTAATAGATGTTTTATTTAAATGTTTGTTTTTAAATAAAGATGTTTTAAAAATAAAGATATGTTATTTAGTTGTAACTAAGCTATTGTATTTAAAGAGAATAAAATAAGAAAGTATGTATTAGAATAAAAGTATAGATAGGTTGAAATGGATGGCAAGAACATTAGAGCAAGTTAGGGAAATAAATTTCCTAACAAAGCCCCCCCTCTTGTCACTCCATGAAAACCAGACCAGAGTATCACCAAGAACACGCCTAACAGGTCAAATTAGACCACCTGCATGTCTCAGACACCTAATCTTAACACAACCATATCAAAACTAAAACTATTACTCTTCTTTAATAATGTGATTTAATACAACATCAATCTGTCCAAATGCCCCCCATGCAAAAATTTATACCTAAAAAGAATAAAAAAAATTGTTCCTCCAAGCTCCAAAACTTTAGAAAAATATATAACTTAAACATAAAAATAAAATCTTGAGTGGTCATAACATATGGATGCAGCTACTCTTGTTGGACCATAATTATTCGCTAAACATCAGCTTAAAAACTTATCTAGTTAACAACTAGTCAAAAAAAAAAATTCCCCACTAAAAACATGAAAAATAACAAGTATCAAGAGTGTAACACAAAATCACTTAAAAAAAAAATTCCTCTCTAATTACCACAGGACGAGCCACATTACACCATTTACATATGGAAGACCTGTATCTAAAAACCTATCAAAAACACAGTCGAACTATGCTCCATCAAAAGAAATTAATCTTCAAATTTCTAATTTCTCTGAAAAAGAGACAAATGATTTAACCACAATCCATCTTTAAAAACCTGTACAAAAATACATCACAACTTAACTGTTTACAACAGACTCATCCATCTTCTTTCATACTTACATCCTCATTCATTCGACTTCTCTTGCTAAGGTACCCTAGACTTTTTACCATTCTTACTACCAAATCACCTAGATGGATGTAGATTCCTGGATAGCTCAAACTTCAAATTTGAAATATAACACTAACTAATTCACTATTCTAATATCCATCATTAGAGCACCATCGACCTTTCCACTAGTCTTCAAAACTTTAAAAATACTTACACTTTAACACAGGAAATACAACCCCCCCAAATTATAAGGCACCACTGCAGAGAAATTCAATTACTATAGAAACTTATTTCACCAAGTATTTAGCATATCTAAAATTGAAAACCTATATGCCAAACCTATCTTGTGAAACCGTAATGACTAACCAGCTCTCAAAAGTCAAATACAGGAATTCATGCCATTCAAGCCAGCCTACTTAACTAACTCTGAGTAACTACCTTGCAAGACCGGCCGATCCTGCCACATATGGAATCTAATTTTCTAACTTACACTAACTTTCAAATTCTCCTTCACAATCAGTATTACTATACACTGAATTTTTTTTTCTTCAGTAAACTTATCCAAACGAAATACAAAGTTACCCAGAAAAATAAGTTCCCAACAGCTTCAAGCAAGTTACTTCCTGCCATGAGCACATATCCAGGTCAATCTCTCCTATAACAGCAGTGAAATTTACAGTAGCCTTTCTTAAAAAAAATTGTTACTCGCCTGGAAATAAAAATTTATAACTATTGTTTAATTAGTTGAAGTCTACCCAAATTAACTTACATAGATCGTCTCCAACTGAGCCAAAGAAACGTCGCACCTGAAACTCAAAGAAAATGATGCCGTTATCTTACTCAATATCCAGGAAAATCCACTTAACTTCAACAAACAATACTCCTTAAATTTCATTTGAACCATCCAAAACTTTAACTTCAGTACTTCAAAATCTAATTTATACCTTCTATAATAATTATTTAACTACTTAATTTAAACAACTAACACTTCAAAGCTATACCTCCACCACAGCTACTAAAGATTACTTAAAAACTTAACCCTTCCAAAACAAAAACTTGCTGCAATGTCTAACACTCAATTCCAGGTAGATGTTTACTTCCAAAAGATTCCATTGTCCTTCAGAACAACTAATCTTTTCCAGGAAACATGGATAATTACATTCCAACCACCGATGCAATCTCCAAGAAAACACTGTCCTAAAAACATCTTTAAACCTCTCAATTAAGCTCACATCTATACAGCAAACCTCTAAAACTAAAAAAAATCCTTTAAAAATTTTCCTCAAAAATTGTTCAAAAATTTACGTTTTATCATTAAATTTCTTTCAGTAAAAACTCAAGATTTATGAAAAATTTCTAACATTAAATAAATTAACTCTAAATGTTCATAAATTAAAAATTATATTAGAGGAGGCAACAAAAATATAACTATATCCAGCCAGAATCCAACTACCCTGTACACAGGTAGACTTCCATGATTCAACCTACAAGCTAAGTCATCTTAAACTTTAAACTCAAGCCACCTGTTGAATCAAAGTTTTAATAGATTCAAATTACTGGAAAAAAACTTTCTATTTTCAAATCATATTAAAACAATAAACTTAAACCAGCTTAAACTCATTCATTAAATATCCTCCTCATAAGAAATTAATTCTTTAACTAAATTATAGATTTTAACAATAGAGGCAAAATCAATCCCTTATCCATAAATCCAGGCTTAAATCTTAATTGCACCTAAAGGCATATAGCTCCTTATTCAACTATTCAGGATGTCTTCCCTTATTCATAAGACTATCCAATTGAAAAACCAGAGCATTAGATTCAAACCTATTGGATTTAAAAACTTGACTGCTTCTGATATAACTTCCCAAACTTTCATCCACATTCATCTTCTAACATAACGCCGGTCATTTACTCATCCGACATCCGCGCTACATACACAACGAAGACAATCAGATACCTGTCACCTAAGAATAGGATTGACCATAAAAACCCCAATTTACCTTAAACAAAAAAAAACCAATTCCATAATAAAATAAAAATTTATAACTAATTAAGATGAGAACTTAATCCATAAACATCTTAAATATATCATTCCTGTTAAAAATAAACATCATTAATTACATAAGAAAACGTAGCTGTAGTTTCAGTTATACACTTTTCTAACACAAAAATTTTTATCTTTTACAACAAAGATCCAGAAATTTCAAAATTTAAATATTACTTTATTCATATTTATCAAAAATTTATCTATACCAAGCAAAGAATTTAACAATTAAAAAAAAATTATCAATACTGAGCAAAAATAAACTTTCAAATTATATCAATTTAAGAGTGATCATCGCCCCAGGAAACCGGCTCGACCATTCGGACATCTGAAGCGATATCACCCCCAAATTCATCAAAAAAAAAAAATTCTTTAACTTAATCATTTATCTTACTTATTTCTAATCAAAATAAATTTAACAAGCTAAACTTTATTTTTGCATAAATCTGGATATAAATGATTAACCTTTAAGAGTCCTTCTAAATATCTTAGATATTTTATTTATTCTTCCAAAAATTTAACTAAATATAGCACTATTTAAAAAAAAATGCATATTTAATAAAGTCTTTTATCTTATAATTCAAAAACTTATACCTTTAAAAAGGCCATATCAAAAAAATTGCATAAAAAATTACAATACTTCAAGAAACCTTTAACTCTTAAATCAGTTTAAACAAATTTCCATTTAAATTCCTAAATAAATTCAGACTGAAAATTCTGAATTAAACTTCAAAAATTTTCTATCAAACTCTTAAAAATTTCTATTAAATCTTCAAAAATGTCTATTAAACCTTCAAAATTTTCATTAAACTTTCAAAATTTCCATTAAACTTTCAAAAATTTATATTAATCTTACGAATCTCCATTAACTTTACGAATTTCTATTAATTTTACAAATTTTCTATTAACTTTTCAAGTTAATTCCTAAAACTTTAATTTAAAAGCCATAAAAATTCATTTATCCTTAAATTTTTCTATATAATTCAAATTCTTCCCAGAAAAATTTCTAACACAAATAATCTCAACTATTACTAATCACTTAATTTTAAAGATTATTTCAAAAAATCCAAAAAAACTCCAATTAATTTACTTAACATTACTAAATTACTGAAATCCACATTAGGAGCTTATTTAAAATTGTCTTTTAAACATTTAAATGCCATTAAACATGTAACAAAAAATTCATTATTTCTCAATCCATTAATTAACTTCTATTAAACTATTCATAACTTTAATTAATCATTAAAGAAAAGTTACATTTAAAAATATTAGATCTTTTAATCCTTCTTATATTTAAATTCATTTTACTTTTAAGTCAAAAACTTTACTTTTAAGATCTTAATTTCACTTAAATACATTAACAATTTAAACAATTTAAAAAAAATGTTCAATAAAAGTTTACAGACGATTCACTCTTGATACATAATTCATGTAGGGAACTGATGTCCATCATAAGTCCATTCAGCTAAAACAGTCCAACTAGATCGATGACGTAACACAAAAAAAATCAATCACTTCGTCCATCAGCTATATCCAAAAATCAGTTCATAGAAGGAGGAGCCCAGCAGCTACCACTGCCAAAGTTCCTCTGAAGACACAGTTAACTTGTTAATTCAGCACCAATCACCGGGACAGTCACTAACACAATCTTTTAAACCAGTCATGAAGAGGCACTGCTGACATCCGATGAAAAAGAAAAACACCAGCACTATAGGCAAAACAGTCTCATATCATGGCAAGGTGAAAAAAATGAGCACTAAAAACCAGCACTACACCAAGTAACAGTCTCCGGTCATGTTGAAGCAGTTAACCAGAGAAGGCAGTCATCTCCAGAAGCAATCATCTCTAAAATCCAGTACATTAGGTAACAGTCTCCAGCCATGTAGAAGCAGTCAACTCCTAAAGCGGTCATCTCCAAAAGCCAGTATACAATGTAACAGTCTCCAGTCACGTAGAAGCAGTAAGCACTTGAATCGGTCTCCTCCAGAATCCAGCACACCGACGAATCTATTCTCCATGGAAAAAACCATCAGTCCAAGAACCAGTCATTCTAGCTTAACATCAGACGAATCCTTGAAAAACTCACTAACGAAGTAGAGGATAACTTATGTTGAATTCAGAAGAGCAGTTCATTTCAATAAGTCTCTTCCAAAAAAAAAATATTTGTCATGTTTTAAAAAAAAATTCTAAGTTCACTGTACATGACATTCTTTAAATTCTGATCTTCCTTTGTTAAATTCAACAAAAACTTCAACGATGCATACATTTATTCCTCTTTTAGTAAAGGATTCTCTGAGATGAAAAACAGTTTCTCTATTGGCAGCCGATATGTAAAAAAAATTTGAAAAATTTCATAAAAATTCTAGAATTCTAAAAAAAAATTGACTTAAAAATAGACAAATTTCCATCAGCCCCCCCATCGCAAAACTCGATGGTAACATAAGCTGAGGAAAAACTAAAAACTTTGACTGAACTTTGGACCATTACGAAACCAAAACAAAATTTCAAAAAAAATTTCAAAGTCAAGAGAAAAGCTTCATATTTTGAAAAACCAGTTGGGCTGAACCTTAATTGGCCCATAACCCTTGTTGTCCTGAATTACCCTTAAATAGGGCAATTCAGTCTAAAAAATGTTTAGCAGAGAAATTAAAAACGCAGTTAAGCTTTATCGCTGAAATGATTCACCCAAACTTATTCAAGAAAAAAAAATCAAACTAAAAATGTTAAGTTTGATAAAGAAAGACAATTATATAAAATCAACAAAAATATTTATTAACTGAAATAAACATAATTAAAATCAAAGAAATTACTTAAGCCATTTCATGCTCAAACATATGACATTTTTACACTAACTTCATTTATAGAAGAAGTTTACTATGTGTAACAGAGTGAGTTAAAATTTACACAAATATATATATATAACTCCTCAAATAATGTCAACAAGCATAAAAATAGCCTTGGAGCAATTAGAGGAACTTAAAATAAATTAAAGTTATTTAAAGCTTCAAGAACATCTATAAAAATATTCTAAGTTCATTTAATTAATAAAACTCAAGGTATGATGATCAAAATTCTATTAAAAATATATTAAAGCTTATGTCCCGTTCTATTGTCCGTTATTTCCTCCCAGCAATCTTCCCAAATAACAATAACACGTTTCCTGACACTTATCAATAACACCCACGGAAAACAGTGTTCAATTACTTTGACATTTACCGACGGAATCCGAACGCCCAAGGATGTCTACGTCAAACATGTACAAAGTCAATAAAAAAATGTAAAGAACGGCTGAGAGGAATTAACATTTATCAAACTGAAAACAAAAATGCCTTTCTACTTAAAGTGAAAAGAAACCTTCTTGAAACATACCGGCTGCCAAAGAAACTTATATTAAAGGAAAAGTTTTACCACATCACTGGAGAAAAACATCGTATCTCTTAATTACTTTAGCTGAAGAACTCCGACATACTTCTTTCCACTCACAAGATAAAATAAACAAACTAAAAGTTTAAAAACACGAAGCTAATCTCCCGTCCGACGACCGTGCTATTTATAGCTCAGACTGGGGAAACGCCCAGATGTTCACAGACTATCCCGCACTCAACTTACGTCACTTCCCCATCCAAATAAGGTTTGGAGGTGTGTCACTGAAAAATGCAAATGACAGCAGACAGTTTACGCCACCTGCCGTCAATTGGAAAAAATCTCATTCCGAGTTGACACTTGAGCGGTATCGTAAGCATATGGAAGTCCGCGATAAAAATGTAAACAAAGGAAGTCGTGACGGGAACAACATACATGGAGAGCTGACAGGAAGACAGAATATGTTTTATAAATATAGATAACAGTAAAGAGGTAAGTAACAGATGTTTTATTTAAATGTTTGTTTTTAAATAAAGATATGTTATTTAGTTGTAACTAAGCCAGGGCGCGAAATTTCCACTCGCCAGCTCGCCATTGGCGAGTAAATATTTAAGATTGGCGAGTAAGTTTCACCTTTTAAAATGTTGAGCTTCAAATCAAACTATTCACAGCGATACCCAGCTAAAAATGAACTGCAGAAATTTAACAAAAAAACTGCAGTTGGAAGACTGCGGTGAATTGGCCATTTCCACTATAGAATTTTTGCGGTTGATACAACTACAAAATTACTGTAGTTTGTAAACTGCAGTAATTTCGTGGTTGCTGTATCGACCTAAAAAATACTGCAGTTATTTTATAGTTGCATCAACCTCAAAAATTCTGTAGTGGAATCGGCCAATTCACCGCAGTCTTCCAACTGCAGTTTTTTCTGCAGTTCATTTCTATCAAGGCTTGCTGGAAAAAAAATTTTTGGCTTTTTGTTACAAGCTAAACACTTCTACGGTTTACAAAACCAATCTTAATTGAAACCTTTCTTTTTCATGTCAACAAATATTTTGGTTAACTTGACAATCATATGAAAATGTAATAACCTTGAATATTGCCAGGGTAAAAAAAATTCTTAAAAACACAATTTATGTCGGATGAGATTATTTACTTCAAAAGATCACGAAAAGACGAGAATTTCAGCAACACATCATTGAAAAAAAGCGAATTTCATAGAAAGATCAGAAAAAATACTCAAATTAACACTAGCACCAAAATAGTAGCTTAAAATTTCTAGCTATTATTTTGATGCTGAGTTAATTTGAATATTTTTCCAGATCTCTCTACAAAATTCGCTTTTTTTAATGGTGTGTTGCTGAAATTCTCGTCTTTTTGTGATCTTTTGAAGTAAATCTCATCCTTTGACATAAATTGTGTTTTTAAGAAATTTTTTGACTTAAATCAGTTTTTTCAGCCGTCTTTTCATGTAAATTTCATTTTTTCAATAAATCAAGATTTCTCGGTATCCTTTAATGAAATTTGTGATTTTACCTACGATATTTCGGCTAAAATCACATTTTTTCGTGATCCTTTGATTGAAATAGCACATGCTGAGATTCTTTAATGCAGACTGCACTTTCAAAAAAAGAAAAAACAGTTTTGCTTTACAGAATTTTTTTCAATTTCACATCTCAAAAACCTAGAAAATCAAACTATCGAAAACTAAAAAAACAAAACAAGGATTATACTACTTCAGTTGTATGAAAAAAAGAAAATTTTCATGAAAGATAAAAAAAAACTATATATAAAAACAAAAATTAACTAGTTTGGAAATAATTTGGAATCTATTATAGTTTTCAATTAGAAACGATTTCAATAATGAATTTCCTTGATTGCTTTTGCAAAAATAGTGAACTTTGTCAATCAGAGCGGAAAGATTGTGGATTTTCTTCACCGATTTTGTAAAAATAATGAATTTTCTTGATCGCTTTTGCAAAAATAGTGAATTTTGTCAATCAGACGCAGAAAGATTGTGGATTTTTTTCCCCGATTTTGTAAAAATAATGAATTTTCTTGTTCCGTTTTGCAAAAATTGTGAATTCTATTGATCAGACATGGAAATATTTTGGATTGTCTTCATCGATTTTGTAAAAATAATGAATTTTCTTGATCGCTTTTGCAAAAATTGTGAATTTTGTCGATCAGACATGGAAATACTTTGGATTTTCTTCATCGATTTTGTAAAATTAATGAATTTTCTTGATCGCTTTTGCAAAAATAGGGAATTTTGTTAATCAGACGGGGAAAGATTGTGGATTTTCTTCACCGATTTTGTAAAAATAATGAATTTTCTTGTTCAGTTTTGCAAAAATTGTGAATTTTGTTTATCAGACATGGAAATATTTTGGATTTTCCTAATCGATTTTGTCAAATTAATGAATTTTCTTGATCGCTTTTTCAAAAATAGTGAATTTTGTTGATCAGACGGGGAAAGATTGTGGATTTTCTTCACCGATTTTGTAAAAATAATGAATTTTCTTGTTCGGTTTTGCAAAAATTGTGAATTTTATTGATCAGACATGGAAATATTTTGGATTTTCTTCATCGATTTTGTAGAAATAATTAATTTTCTTGTTCGGTTTTGCAAAAATTATGAATTTTGTCAATCAGACGTGGAAAGGTTTTGGATTTACTTCACCGATCGTGTAAAATTAATGAATTTTCTTGATCGGTTTTGCAAAAATAGCAAATTTTATCGGTCAGACACGGAAAGATTGTGGATTTCTTCCTTTGGTTTTGTAAAAATAGTGAATTTTCTCGATCGATTTTTCAAAAATAATGAATTTTGTCAATCAAACGCGGAAAGATTTTGGATTTTCTTCATTGATCTTGTAAAAATAATGAATTTTCCCGATCTGTTTTGCAAAAATTGTGAATTTTGTTGATCAGGCGCGGAAATATTGTGGATTTTCTTCACCGATTTTGTAAAAATAATGAATTTTCTTGATCGCTTTTGCAAAAATAGTGAATTTTGGAAATCAGACACGGAAAGATTGTGGATTTTCTTCATCGATTTTGTAAAAATAATGAATTTTCTTGTTCGGTTTTGCAAAACTTGTGAATTTTATTGATCACACATTGAAATATTTTGGATTTTCTTCATCAATTTTGTAAAAATAATGAATTTTCTTGATTGCTTTTGCAAAAATAGTGAATTTTTTCGATCAGACACAGAAAGGTTGTGGATTTTCTTCACCGATTTTGTAAAAATAATGAATTTTCTTGTTCGGTTTTGCAAAAATTGTGAATTTTATTGATCAGACATGGAAATATTTTGGATTTTCCTCATCGATTTTGTCAAATTAATGAATTTTCTTGATCGCTTTTGCAAAAATAGTGAATTTTGTTGATCAGACGGGGAAAGATAGTGGATTTTCTTCACCGATTTTGTAAAAATAATGAATTTTCTTGTTCGGTTTTGCAAAAATTGTGAATTTTATTGATCAGACATGGAAATATTTTGGATTTTCTTCATCGATTTTGTAGAAATAATTAATTTTCTTGTTCGGTTTTGCAAAAATTATGAATTTTGTCAATCAGACGTGGAAAGGTTTTGGATTTACTTCACCAATCGTGTAAAAATAATGAATTTTCTTGATCGGTTTTTCAAAAATTGCAAATTTTATCGGTCAGACACGGAAAGATTGTGGATTTTTTTCTTTGGTTTTGTAAAAATAATGAATTTTCCCGATCTGTTTTGCAAAAATTGTGAATTTTGTTGATCAGACGCGGAAATATTGTGGATTTTCTTCACCGATTTTATAAAAATAATGAATTTTCTTGATCGCTTTTGCAAAAATAATGAATTTTGGAAATCAGACAGGGAAAGATTGTGGATTTTCTTCATTGATTTTGTAAAAATAATGAATTTTCTTGTTCGGTTTTGAAAAAATTGTGAATTTTATTGTTCAGACATGGAAATATTTTGGATTTTCTTCATCAATTTTGTAAAATAATGAATTTTCTTGATTGCTTTTGCAAAAATAGTGAATTTTTTCGATTAGACGCATAAAGGTTGCGGATTTTCTTCACCGATTTTGTAAAAATAATGAATTTTCTTGTTCGGTTTTGCAAAAATTGTGAATTTTATTGATCAGACATGGAAATATTTTGGATTTTCTTCATCAATTATGTAAAAATAATGAATTTTCTCGATCACTTTTGCAAAAATAGTGAATTCTTTCGATCAGACGCAGAAAGGTTGCGGATTTTCTTCACCGATTTTGTAAAAATAATGAATTTTCTTGTTCGGTTTTGCAAAACTTCTGAATTTTATTGATCAGATATGGAAATATTTTGTATTTCCTTCATCAATTTTGTAAAAATAATGAATTTTCTTGATTGCTTTTGCAAAAATAGTGAATTTTTTCGATTAGACGCAGAAAGGTTGCGGATTTTCTTCACCGATTTTGTAAAAATAATGAATTTTCTTGTTCGGTTTTGCAAAAATTGTGAATTTTATTGATCAGACATGGAAATATTTTGGTTTTCTTCATCAATTATGTAAAAATAATGATTTTTCTCGATCACTTTTGCAAAAATAGTGAATTCTTTCGATCAGACGCAGAAAGGTTTCGGATTTTCTTCACCGATTTTGTAAAAATAATGAATTTTCTTGTTCGGTTTTGCAAAAATTGTGAATTTTATTGATCAGACATGGAAATATTTTGTATTTCCTTCATCAATTATGTAAAAATAATGAATTTTCTCGATCGCTTTTGAAAAAATAGTGAATTTTGTCGATCGGACGCGGAAAGATTGCGGATTTTCTTCACCAATTTTGTAAAAAAAAATGACTTTTCTTTTTCGGTTTTGCAAAAATTGTGAATTTCATTGATCAGACATGAAAATATTTTGGATTTTCTTCATCGATTTTGTAAAAATGAATTTTCTTGATCGCTTTTGCAAAAATAGGGAATTTTGTTGATCAGACGGGGAAAGATTGTGGATTTTCTTCATCGATTTGTAAAAAAAATGAATTTTCTTGTTCAGTTTTGCAAATTTCATATTGGGTGTAATTTACATTTTTTGTGAAATTCGTAGTCGTGATTTGCGTTTGTGTGATTTATGAATGTAATTTGTGTTTTTAGAACAATTTATGGACATAATTTGCTATTTTTATGCGATTCATGAATGTAATACGCGTTTTTAAAACTTCCTGTCGACGAAATTCGCGTTTTTTGATCGATTTATTGACGTAATTTACATTTTTTGAATGTAATACACTTTTATACACAATTCTGGGGCGTAATTCACATTTTTTCAGCAATTTATGGGTGTTTCGCATTTTTATGTGATTCATGGACATAATTTGCGTTTTTTGAGCGATTCATGAACGCAATTCGCTTTTATTATACTTTTATTTTGCGATTTATGAATGCAATTCACTATTTTTATGCAATTTAAAGACGTATTTTGCGTTTCAGCTTTCTGCCGATGAAATTCACGTTTTTTTGAGCGATTTATGAACATAATTCACGTTTTACTACACGATTCATAGACGTAATTTGCGTTTTTCATACAATTTATGAACTTAATTCTCACTTTTTTTACATGTTTTATGGACGTAATTCATGTTTTGAGCGATTTGTGGATATAATTCGCGTTCTTTACACAATTCATGGACGCAAATCACATTTTTTGAGCGAATCATGGATGTAGTTTGTGTTCTTTACGTGATTCATGCATGTAATTGGCATGTTTTACGCTATTCATAAACGTAATTCGTATTTTTTTCGCGATTCATGGATGAAATTTTCTTTTTTAACACGGTCTTTGGACAAAATTCGCATTTTTTATTCAGCCTTTGGATGAAATTCACGTTTTTTGCATGGTATTTTGTCGAAATATTGCTGTTTTTAAACGATTCTTTGTTAATATACATTTTTTATTAAGTTATTTGTCGAAATGCATGTTTTCAAAATTCTTTAATAAAATTCACAATTTTTTGAGGGTTTTTTTAACGACATTCGCATTAACAGTAAATAATTTGTTCATAAAATTGAGGGAATATTTTTATTTTTTTGGTACTAAAAAGAAAAAATTTAAAAATAAAAATTGTTTCTTTCTTAAAATTTTTTGCAAACTTCATAAAATTTTCTGCGCAGAGCATGCGTCAATATTATACAACTCTGTGTATGTACAACCTTTTTGGTTTAGAATTAACTCTATCACTTCAATTTATCAATAGTAATAAACAGAGCTTTTTTCACAATTCTTAAAGTATTGTGAAATTTAGTATACATAGGTTTAAAAAAAAAAAAAAAAGAAAGAAAGAAAAGAGAGAAACTTTAGTTTCATACTAAGCAAATTACTTATAAATAAAGGAAATATTTTTTGACTCGCATATTGTAAACACCACACATTTATTTTGATTTAAACAATCGAGAAAAAAGAAAATAAATTACTTACTGGTGAAATGGTAATCCAACTTTAAATCAAGCTATAACGCTTCTTAAATAAAAAATGTTTTATTATATAATGTATAGTGTTTCCTCTAGAATATTTTTTACCATATGCAGTGCCTACCCATCTTTAAATTGGCTTCCCTACCATTTTCAAAATAGTGAAATCCACTTTGCTATTTCACCTATGCAAAGACACCCACTTGCTAACCTTAATCTAGGAGAATTTTTTTTAAAATATCTCATTTGTAATTCCATAAATTTTAATGATTTTGTTTCCATTGGGTAACTGATCTCTACAATAGCTTCTTCTTTTACTTTATCGATTTTTTTTTTTTTTTAATGAGGCATTTATACTTATTTTCAGACAAAAAAAAAAAAAAAAAATCCTGCAAACAAAGTGAATAAAGTAAAAAATGAGCCTCGTAGATTGACTTCAGCTAGCATAAAGAATCATTTAAAATATGGAAATACAAACAAAATATCAGGAAATACAAACAAAAAGACAGATGTAGCTCGGTGCATAATATTACTTACGGCTATGTATATAGATACACATTTAAAAAAAAAAAATCAAAGAACTTTACACACAAGACTGATTACGAACAATAAATACCACACGAACAGAATCACGAACACGAATCGACTACATGAATCGGTAATACTAATAATACGCCAATAAATCTAGCTCAGGGCATAAATTTGTATCTTAAAGTGATTCTATTCAAACAGTAATTAAGCAATAGTATATGAAAAAAATAATTAAAGAAAGCCGAATCAGAACGGGAAAAGACGAGACGCGAGTGTCACATGTGCTAGTCATGTAAACATAATCTACCAAGAGGTCGTAAGTTGAGTAGTTTTATGTCTTCTATAATCGTGGGAAAACAGAGAGCTTTTTCGCTGTTTAGCGAAACGAGATTGGCCAATCAGAGGCTTCAGAGGTCTTCATGATCTCTTGGTTCTTGGTAAAACTGCAGGGTTTTGATTGGTCAACCTCGTTTCGCTAACCACGAAAGTTAGAAATCGGCCTCATTTAGGTGAATAATAATAAAATTTTAAAATGTAAATTTAAAATGAACTATTTAATGAGAATTATAGTTTTTTTATTTGTTTTTATGAAGTAAAAGTAATTTTCATAAAAACTGGAAGTCATTTCAGCGGAAAGTGGGTTCCAATGTCCATCAAACGACTTTTTTTTTTTTTTTTTTTTTTTTTTACGGAAATTTTAAAAAAAGGAAACGAGAAATTTCCGATAAGGGGAGGAGGGGGGGACATGGGAGAGTAATTACTCCTCCCTAAGTTTTGAAAACATAATGAAATTTATTCTTGGCGAGTGACTAAAAAAAAAAGAAAGAAAGAAAGAATTTTTCGTTAAAAATGAGGGGGGGGGGGAGATTATGGGAAGTCATTTCTCCCCCCCTCTCCTAGATTTTTCAAGTTAAGTTACACAATTTTCTTTTTCTTCTGTTTTGAAAAGCATAGAAAAATTTATTACTTGCGAGTATCTTCAAAATTAAGGAATCAAAAATTTCTTGCCAAATGTGAGGGGGGGGGAGGGCAGTGATTGCATTTCTTAGATTTTGAAAGATACTTAAAGGAGGGACTGAAAAATGTCAGTTGGGTGGGAGAGCGAGATACGCCCATGCCTAAATTTTTTTTAATGATTTTTTTTTTTTTTTTTTTTTTTTTTTTTTTTTTGAGAAACGAAATAAAGTAGGAACTAATAAATTCTTCACTAAGGAAGTGGGTGGATGCGATGAAAAATCTCTCCTTTGATTTTGAAACATAATTGAGTTTATTTTTCTCCGATTAAAATCTATGAATTTACCGGTCGATAAGTTATACTGGAAATACACCAGAAAATGTATTTCTAAATTAATGGTTGGATAAAAGCTTCAAATTTACTGCAGTATTTCTGAGGTTATAAAGTCTCATATATTTTTTTATTTATGATTATAAAATGACTTCATAAGAACTACAGTGTTTTTAAAGTTAACAGTTCACAGAATATTTAAAATAAATTACTGCAAAATCACCTCAAATTAACTTTAAAATAACTATAGTGATTTTATAGTTGAGATTGCAATGTAGAGAATTTATAGTTAACTTTAGAAAAATCTCAAAAATACTTTACTTCTTCAAAAAAACTGCAGTTCATTTTTAGCTGGGTACACGGAAATATTTCAAAAGGAAGCGATGGTATTTATTTTCCTAAAGAAGTAAAGTGCTCCGTCGCCTATTTCTTCGTCTTTCTTACGAAGGAATGAAATCCCCCTGCCTGCATTCATCCCCCCCCCTTTTCGTACCGCGAACGCGCCAATGCCGAATCAGATCGCTCTTCACTCCTGCGCGATGAGATTCAGGGTTCGTCATCTAAGTGCAGCTGCTTGAAATACAGTAAAAAATATACTTTCTCTATCAAATTTTTTAGCCTCCTATGCTATTTCTTTCAGACAAGCTAAAAATGTCGTGTCATCAGCCCTGAATTTTCTACGCAACCGATTTTGATAATTATTTTTTTAAATGAAAGCTTTTTATTTGTAGTTGTGCCCATTTTAGTTATTTTTTGATTTATTTCCATTTTTATATTTTATTTTTAATTTTAAAAGCTTTTTCATGACATTTCTTCAAAATGGTGGCAACACAATTTAGCTTCTCTCTCGATAATAAAAATTTATTTTCCAAAATGATTGCGTATAATTATGCACTAATTGAGGTAAAAATATATATATACATATTTACTGAGAAATAATATTAATAACGTAAATAAAATAACAAAAAATAATTTATGATAAAAATTAATGTCTAAATCAAAATAAGAGAAATTTCAAATGAGGAAAATGATGTCATTCAGCAACCAGATAAATGGGAATTACAATATTATTACGGATGCCTTTTTCATATTACTAATAACAGTAACTTTTAAAAAACATTTGAAGAGAAAATGACGTCACTATTTAAAACATCGCATTTTTACTCCTAACGATATTAGATACTACTCTGTTATCCCGTCGACCAATTTCGCCAAATTATACAAATCGCCAAACTAATAGCCAAGTTATACATATTGACATAATTTTTATTTTAAATAACGAAAAACAAATAATTAATAGAATATTAATAAAAATATTAATAAAAAGTCGAAATAAAAATCACTTAATGACATTTTAAACACATGAATCGTATTTAATGTCATGGAATGAGACATTCACGATCATCCATTATTGGCATTTAATCTTATAGTTTGGCGATAATTTTTTTGGTCGACGGGATAACCTAGATTGCATTTCAATATTTCTTTTCATTATGGACACTGAGATTGAGATTTTACTTTCAGATGACTTCAGTTAGTGAAAATAATGTCACAGTAAAAATGAAATTAGTTTTTTTTAAATAAAACTATTTTTCTGTGAGTGCATATAAAATAAAATTTCTGGATTTCGCCGGCACTCAGATTACAATTTTAACTGAAGATGTGCGAATATTTGCCTGCAAAATTGTAACTGCAAACTTGACATTTACTTTGTAAATATATTTATTATATATTGATTCAATGTAATTACTTTTGCTTTTTTTTAAACACAATTCGATCGGGTCTTTTAAACATTTCATTCGTCGAATTCGACGGGATTCCACTCGTTTTATTGTTAAATTGCATTTCCTTTTACTCAGAGTCTATAAAAAAGCGTTTAAACTAAAGAAAAAATCGGTTTTTGATGAATCTAATCAATGAAGAAGTAGCACGTCAAATTGTATCTCTTTATTATTCCGCAATTCCAAAGTCTCAAAGAGAAATTGCTATTCAATTGGGTATCTCACGCCGTTCTGTTTGCTATTATATTGATAAAAACAAGAAAAATGAAGTTAATTCATTGCAATCTAAACGGGGTAGCCCTTCTAAAAAACCTCTATCGATCCCCCCCCCCCCCCCTAATCGGAGGCGAAACTGAATTCTGCAATGGCAGAATCTACATTCAACTTGTTGTTTCTTTCGATTTAGCGTTTTTCTTGTTCTGTAACATTTGGCGGTAATTAAAGTGGTGTTTTAGTTAATTTTTTTTATTAATACCATGAAGAAAAGGCAAAGGCGTAATATAGAATCCTCCTTTTTACTAAAAGTAATACATCAAACGAAAAATGTGATAAAAACTTATCATTTGTATATATTTCTGTAACCACTGAAATCTTATGGCAAGCCTATTTTTATTAATGCCATGAAGAAAAGGCAAAGGCGTAATATAGAATCCTTCTTTTTACTAAAAGTAATACATCAAACGAAAAATGTGATAAAAACTTATCATTTGTATATATTTCTGTAACCACTGAAATCTTATGGCAAGCCTATTTTGAGTTAATGTTATTTTTTCCTTTTTGCAGTAAATATGTTTTCGTTTTATCAATTTCTGCATTTTTTTCGGTCAATAGAAAGTTTCATATTACATCTATTAATATTTTAAAAATATCCAATATTTTTCATAAATGTAAAATATTCTGGATTTAACAGACAGCTCCTTCTAACAATCGTCAATTTAAATTAAATTTGTCATAAATATTTCATTTTTCTGCGCAGGTGTGGGAGTTGACGTTGTTGAATGAATGTAAAATAGTGGCGAGTACAAATTTTAGTCTGGCGAGTACCTTTTAAGCTGAAATTTCATGCCCTGAACTAAGCTATTGTATTTAAAGAGAATAAAATAAGAAAGTATGTATTAGAATAAAAGTATTGATAGGTTGAAATGGAGGACAAGAATATTAGAGCATGTTAGGGAAATAAATTTCCTAACAATAACAACAAGCAAGAGGTTGCGCGCGAATGGTTAGAAGGTGGGGATTTTTATGTGTTTAGGGATCAGAGATCATTTTATCATGGCATTGATGGCGTGGAAAAGACTGGCAATGGACGATGGGCTTTCACCTTTCGTGTGTTCAAGCAATCTGCGAAAAGTGTCAAGTCTGTTCCAACACCAAATTTGCCAGCGGTCTCTGTAGGGTCTCATTCTGCTTGCTCCGTTGCGCTTGCCCCTGCTAGCCCCATTGCGACTGTTCCTACTTGTCGCCTTGTGTCTGTTCCTGCCAGCCCCGTTGCGACTGCTCCTGCTAGCCCCGTTGCTCCTGTTCCTACTTGTTCCATTGCGCCTGTTCCTGCTTGTCCACTTGTGCCTGTTCCTGCATGCACTGTTACTGTTGTCCCTGCTAGCCCCATTGCAACTGTTCCTGCTTTCTTCCTTGCACCTTGTCTCCCCATCTTGCCTGCACCTCGTCGCACCCTCTTGTCTGCTCCACATCGCCCTTTCTTGCGTGCTCCTCGTCGCACCCTCTTGCCTTTTCCTCGTCGCCCTTTCTTGCATGCTCCTCGTCGCACCCTCTTGCCTTCTCCTCGTCGCACCCTCTTGCCTTCTCCTCGTCGCCCTTTGTTGCATGCTTCTAGTCGCACCCTCTTGCCTTTTCCTCGTCGCACCCTCTTGCCTTCTCCTCGTCGCCCTTTCTTGCATGCTTCTAGTCGCACCCTCTTGCCTTTTCCTCGTCGCACCCTCTTGCCTTTTCCTCGTCGCACCCTCTTGCCTTTTCCTTGTCGCACCCTCTTGCCTTCTCCTCGTCGCACCCTCTTGCCTGCTCCTCTTCCCCCTCTTGCCTGCTCCTCTCCCCCCTCTTTCCTGCTCCTCTTCCCCCCCTCTTGCCTGCTCCTCTTCCCCCCTCTTGCCTGCCCCTCTCCCCCCTCTTGCCTGCTCCTCTTCCCCCCCTCTTGCGCGTCCCTTGTCGTCCCCTCTTGCCTGCTCCTCGTCGTTCCCTCTTGCGCGTCCCTCGTCGTCCCCTCTTGCTTGCTCCTCGTCGTCCCCTCTTGCCTGCTCCTCGTCGTCCCCTCTTGCCTGCTCCTCGTCGTCCCATCTTGTGCGCCCCTCTTCGCCCTTTCTTGCGCGTCCCTCTTCGCCCCCACTTGCATGCTCCTTATCACCCCTTCTTGTCTCCCTCTTATAACACTCTTTTTCATTCTGATTCTCACAGTTTGTTTCGCAATTGTACTTTATTAGGGGGAGGTCGACCACGGAAATCAATTAGTACAAATTTACTAAGTCAAAGTGAATTTAAAGTAATAATGGGTAATATGGATCAAAGTGATGACGAATTTAGGGATAATGCTGGTAAACAATGTACACCAATTTGTTGTGTAGCTATTTGTTATTTTCACCAAAAAGATATTGACACATGGGGTTCATCAGATATTGATTCTATTTTACACATCGGAGATCAGTTATATGAAACTTCTAAACACATACTTATTCAAAAAAAAAAGCCCTGTTTTGATTACTTTACATTCGATGAAGTTTTTAACACAGTTCATTTAAGTGGCGAAACATTTAATTTTTTTGAAAACACTGATGAAAATCTGAAACATATTGAGACAGGAGATTCTACAGTAAATAATTTGATTCAATCATTAAACTCTTTTTTTGAAATAAATAAATACAAAGCAGGAATTTTTACATGCAACAGTTACACATTTGCCGTTATGAAATTTAAATCAAAGTATTATTTTTTTGACTCACATAAACGCAATTCTGATGGATATCCAACATTGGATGGAATAGGTACTGCTGTATTGTGTCGAATAAGTACAATTAAAAGGTTAGCTCATCAGTTACTAAGCAATTGTTTTATAATTGATGATAGTGATCACAATTATACTGTTAAAAATAAGTCTCCATATATTTTAATGTCTGTTTGTGTAAATCAGAATCAAACAAGTGTACAAGAAAAAAACATACAAAAAAAAGAATAACAAAACACCTACAAAATACAAAACAGACAAAAATAGTAGTTAAAACTAAAAAACGGAAAAAAATCACATTTTGTTTGGAAAGGATTAAAAAGAAAGAAAGGTTAAGAAAATTGAAAATCAACCAGAAATTATATTGGAATTCACTAAAACAAACCAAACGTAAAAAATGTATCGATAAAAATTTTTTTAAAAGGCAGCAAATGATTAATTCAGAAACACAAAATGAACGGGAAGAAAGGTTAAGAAAAATCAGAATTCGTCAAAAATTGTATCGAAATTCACAAACGCAAGCCCAACGTCAAAGACTCTTAACTAAAAGAAGGAAAAACATTTTATCAGAGACACCAATTCAACGGCAAAATAGATTGACAAACATGAAAAGGCACAGAAAAACTTCATTGACAAAAACAGATATGAAAAAGCGCAGAAAAACTTCATTGGCACAAAAAAATCAAGGTGATTTAAATAATGAATTTGGTGCCATCAAAAATTTGTTTAAATTGTTAGAAAATAAAGAGTGTTTAATTCTAAGAATTTTGGGAAATGACAAAAATATTGATAGTCGATTACAGGCAGAAAAAGTTGTAAGTAAAATTTGTAATTATCGGGAAAGTTTTATTAATGTATTTTGCAAAGCATTTACCTCCTTAAAAGATAAATTAAGAAGTAACCAATTAAAAGTTAATCCTCTTTTTGACTTAGAGCACAATTTTAATGCATTAGTTGGACATTCTCTTCATACTACAACATCAGAGAGTTTTTTTAATGATTCCACTTATACTAATCTTTCTACAAATTATCAAACAAATTTAGAATGTAATAGTGATGGAAAAATTATGAACTTATTTAAATTAGGTGATAAATGCAACAAATGGATTTGTAACAGTGATATATGTTTGCTTAACAAAAAAAAAAAATATTTGATCGTCTTATGGATATTACTAAAGTCATACTAGGTTTACAATGTTCACAAATTTTACATTTCTTTCAAAATATTGATAATTGTCGAAATTCTGAAGTAAGGAAAACATTTACTGCTGAAAATTTTTCTATTGACTGCAAAGAAACTGAAAAACATATTGATTATAACAAATTTAAGCTAGGTCATCTATCTTTTTGCTATATCAATGATAACTGTGACTCGGTTTTATTATTTTTGCGTTCAATTGCCCCACATTTTCCATATATTCGCCAAATTGTAAGATTAATCTACAAAATTTTACATGCTGAAAAAAATATAAATTACTATGAATCCTGTCTCTTAACTTTAGATCTATTACGTTTAACAGATATCTGTAGCCAAATTAACATTAAAAGTTGTTCTTTTATTGTTGATTCATTCCCATTTGAAGAAGAAGGGGACATTTTCGACCATTTTCATGAAGCTTTTTGTAAATTCAAAACAAAAGATACAGATTGGCCAGTTAATATTTGTGTATCTTGCTTACAACTTTGTTATAAACGGAATGTTCGTCCAATTTCTAATATGTCACTAAATACAGAGTGGAAAAAATTAGTAGATTACTATAAGGGGACATTTGGAAATATGAAATACATTTGCCTATATTGTATAAGTAAATTTAAAATTAATCAAATGCCTCCAAGATGCATATTAAACAATTTGATATTCAAACCGGTGCCAGAGTGTATTTCTACTTTAAATGAATTTGAAAAAATTTTAATTCAACGTGCAAAAGCTTTTCAAGTTATCACTAGAATGAGTACAGTTCAAGGAGGTCCTAAAATAAAAACACAAGTTGGTCTTGTTAAGAAAGTGATAGGTAGGGTTTTCCATTTACCATTGTCATTGGAACAGACACTTAAAAAATTGCCAAATCCATCCGATGCACTAATTGCAGATCAGGAATTTTATGTGTTAGCTCGTAGTGTACCATCTAAACAGAATCATATTTGGCAATCGTTAATTAACATAAATAAAATTTTTAAAGCTTTATATTGGCTTAAACAAAATAATCCGTTATATTATCACATTAATATACCAACTTCAGCTGATAAATTGTTAGAAAATATAAAAAATTGTGATATTGAGTCACATTGTGATAACGAAATTCCAGAAACTGGTGGTGCTATGTTGACTCAAAAAGAATTGTCAGATGGTTATTACAATAACATGACAATACATCCATTATTTGAAAAAAGGATCAACATGGACTCTACCACAATATATCAGTTTTTACAAATTATGGAAAAAAGTTTAGATAATCATGATAAACAATTAGATTTAAAATGCTTTCCAGACTTATTTTGTTATGGTGAAAATGGTAATTCTCAAACACGGCCAATTAATTTACCTATAGCTGAATTTATTAAATGTTTATTAAAATCTCATCATTCACAGTTTCGGCTTAATTTACAATATTTGTTCTATTTATTAAACAATGCTAATATCAGACAATTAAAAGCCGGAATTTATCACAAGTTAAATATTACAAATTCTACATCAAATCTTACTGCAAAAGACTGCTTAGATAGGATTGCGAACAAGGATTTGGAGGCTAATTTATCCACAATTTTTAGTAGATTGCGAAATACAGAACAATTTTGGTCAAAACCACGTAATGAATTAAAATGTATGGTGAAAAACTATGGTCCTGCTACTTTCTTTTTAACTTTGAGTCCAAGTGAATATCATTGGGAAGACTTGCACATTTATCTAAAAACAACTAATCCAAAATATGAAAATAAACCTTTATCACATTTAATAGCTTTGGACCCAGTAAACACTTCACGTTTTATTGAAAATAAATTTCGGGCTATGTTAGATTTTATAACTTCTAGTAACGGTCCATTAGGTATAGTTGAACATTATGCGTGGCGCCGTGAGTATCAGTCTCGTGGATTACAACACTTTCATTTATTACCCTGGATTAAAGATGCCCCAATATTAGGAAAAGCAAATTCAGGTTCTATTGCTAAATTCATAAATAATTATATAACTTGTAGAATACCCAACCAAAGTAATTTCCCAATACTTCATGATCGTGTAGAAAGATATCAAAAACATAGTCATAATTCTTACTGTTTGCGTGTTAAAAAGGCTAAAAATAAACCAATTTCAGTTTGTAGGTTTGGTTTTCCACGTGAAATTTCTGAATATTTGCATGTTAATGATGTTGCTGATGCAGTAATAGGTCGCAGAAAGCTAACAAAAACCCGTTTGTATAATTTGCCACGAAATGAAGAGGAAAAAAACATTAATGATTATAATGCACCACTTATGCTAGCCTGGTGTGGTAATATTGATATTCAGTTTATTGGCGAAAAGTCAGCATGTTTAACTACATACATAACAAAATATCAAACAAAAGCTGAAAAATCATTTGCATCTGATGATTTTAGTGATTTTTGCTCTTCAAAACCTTTATATAGTCGTTTATGGAATTTTGGTTTACGAGCATTGTCAAATCGGGAATGCGGAGCTTTAGAAGCCGCTGACACTTTATTGTCACACTCATTATTTGGAACAGATTCAGGAACGATTATTCGATGGTTAGATGTTAAAATTAACAGATCTCGTAAATTAAAAAACAAAAATGAATTACTGAAACTAAGTAATGATGCAACTGATATATATTGTTCAAGTTGGATCGATACCCATTACCCACAAAGGGCAAAGCAACTTGAAAGTCTCTCTTTATTTGATTTTTCCAGGTGGTATGATATTGTAGACAAAAAAACCTTCTTCTAACACCGTGATTTCGTATGAGTTTGGCGATAAACATTTATGTAAACGAAAAATTCCATATTTAATTAATCATTACAATTATAATTGTAAACAAGAGCCAGAAAATTATTATTTTTGTTTATTAATCTTGTTTAAACCATGGAGAACTATTTCGGAGCTAAAAGGTCATTTCAATACATATAGTGAGTCTTTTATTGATTGCAAGGATAATTTACTGGAGGCAATGAAATATCATGAACATTTAGAGCAAATACAGCAAGCTAAAATAGATTTGGATTCAAAAATTGAAATTATAGAAAAACAAATGCTTTCAAACACTCAGGATGATGATAACTTAAATATCATTAATTATGTAGAGCCAGTAGGAAATGAAATAGATGATTTAGATAAGTTATTGTGTAAGGAAGATATTGATAATATGATTGAACATTTAAATGCTGACCAAAAGCGTGTTTTCGATGAAGTTGTAGGTTGTTTAGAACAATATATTAAGGAATTAAACACTTGCACATCCAATAATATTAATAACAGATTAATTCCAAATTCAATTTTGAGAAAGTTTGTGTCTGGAGTTGGAGGAACAGGTAAATCATATTTAATTAAAGCTATTCGGTGTTACATATCAGAAAAATTTAAATATAAAGTTGCTGTAACAGCACCAACTGGCATTGCTGCTTTTAACATAAACGGTTTGACTATTCATCGTTTATTGCAGTTACCAGTGGAACATGGGAATACACCTAAATATACTAAATTATCAGATGATAAATTAAATTCCATTCGTGTTGATTTAAATAATTTGGTTCTGCTTATTTTAGATGAAGTCTCGATGGTATCTAATGTAATGTTAATGCATATTCACATGAGGTTATCAGAAATCTTTGATACTATGGATGAAAATGATGGTTGGTTTGGCCGTATAAACATTTTATTTTTTGGTGATTTATTACAACTTCCACCAGTAATGGGACATTCTCCGTTTGTAAAAATTTCTCAAGAAACTATCACTAAACATTTCGCTGGATTACATTTTATAAATATTTGGCAAGATTTATTTACCTATGATGAACTGACCATTAACATGAGGCAACAAACAGATAAAATATATGCATCCATATTGGATTCAATTCGAGTAGGTGTATTAACTGAAGCTCAAGAGTTGATTTTACGTAACAGAGAAATTAATTTAAATTCAAAAAATCCATCTGATTGTATTAAATATTTAGTCGAATATGTTAAAAAATTAGAATGTAAAACTATTTGTTTATTTCCAACAAAGCACCAGTGTTGTATCTTTAATGCAGCTATGTTGGAGTCCTTAAACAAACCATAATTTATTCTCAAAGCTATTGACATAATAGAAGCAAAAACTAATGCTCAGAAAGATAAGGCACGCAAATTTTTAAATAAAATTAACGATAAAAGTCAAACAGCAGGCTTAGAAGATGAAATAGAAGTTACATTAGGAGCAAAAATTATGTTATTGAGAAATATAGATGTAACTAATGGTTTAGTAAATGGTGCAATAGGTTTTATAGTTAAAATTTATAAAGATAATTTTTCAAATGAAAATTTCAGTAAACTAAGAATAAAATTTGAAACTGGAGAATTTGACATACAGCCAGTAACAGCAAAATTTCAATTATTTGCAAATGTATTTGTCTTTCGGAAACAGTTTCCTATTTGTTTAGCTTATGGGATAACAATTCATAAAAGCAGATTTGGATTCAAAAATTGAAATTATAGAAAAACAAATGCTTTCAAACACTCAGGATGATGATAACTTAAATATCATTAATTATGTAGAGCCAGTAGGAAATGAAATAGATGATTTAGATAAGTTATTGTGTAAGGAAGATATTGATAATATGATTGAACATTTAAATGCTGACCAAAAGCGTGTTTTCGATGAAGTTGTAGGTTGTTTAGAACAATATATTAAGGAATTAAACACTTGCACATCCAATAATATTAATAACAGATTAATTCCAAATTCAATTTTGAGAAAGTTTGTGTCTGGAGTTGGAGGAACAGGTAAATCATATTTAATTAAAGCTATTCGGTGTTACATATCAGAAAAATTTAAATATAAAGTTGCTGTAACAGCACCAACTGGCATTGCTGCTTTTAACATAAACGGTTTGACTATTCATCGTTTATTGCAGTTACCAGTGGAACATGGGAATACACCTAAATATACTAAATTATCAGATGATAAATTAAATTCCATTCGTGTTGATTTAAATAATTTGGTTCTGCTTATTTTAGATGAAGTCTCGATGGTATCTAATGTAATGTTAATGCATATTCACATGAGGTTATCAGAAATCTTTGATACTATGGATGAAAATGATGGTTGGTTTGGCCGTATAAACATTTTATTTTTTGGTGATTTATTACAACTTCCACCAGTAATGGGACATTCTCCGTTTGTAAAAATTTCTCAAGAAACTATCACTAAACATTTCGCTGGATTACATTTTATAAATATTTGGCAAGATTTATTTACCTATGATGAACTGACCATTAACATGAGGCAACAAACAGATAAAATATATGCATCCATATTGGATTCAATTCGAGTAGGTGTATTAACTGAAGCTCAAGAGTTGATTTTACGTAACAGAGAAATTAATTTAAATTCAAAAAATCCATCTGATTGTATTAAATATTTAGTCGAATATGTTAAAAAATTAGAATGTAAAACTATTTGTTTATTTCCAACAAAGCACCAGTGTTGTATCTTTAATGCAGCTATGTTGGAGTCCTTAAACAAACCAAAATTTATTCTCAAAGCTATTGACATAATAGAAGCAAAAACTAATGCTCAGAAAGATAAGGCACGCAAATTTTTAAATAAAATTAACGATAAAAGTCAAACAGCAGGCTTAGAAGATGAAATAGAAGTTACATTAGGAGCAAAAATTATGTTATTGAGAAATATAGATGTAACTAATGGTTTAGTAAATGGTGCAATAGGTTTTATAGTTAAAATTTATAAAGATAATTTTTCAAATGAAAATTTCAGTAAACTAAGAATAAAATTTGAAACTGGAGAATTTGACATACAGCCAGTAACAGCAAAATTTCAATTATTTGCAAATGTATTTGTCTTTCGGAAACAGTTTCCTATTTGTTTAGCTTATGGGATAACAATTCATAAAAGCCAAGGCTTGACTTTAGATACTTGTGTAGTAGATATAGGGAATTCAATATTTTCACCTGGTCAGGCATATGTTGCTTTATCCAGAGTTAAATGTTTAGATGGTTTAAACATAATTAATTTAAATCCATGTAGAATTGAAGCTCAGAATATTGCAATTTTGAAATATAATAGATTGAAATCTACTTTTAAACCTGATTTAACATTGTTTTCACTTCACACAACTCATAATAAAAATGTGTCAGATAAAAATAACTACTTAACACACATTCATACATTTCCATTAATTGATATAGAAAATGCACAAATTGAGAAACATGGAATAGACACATTAGAATCATTAGAAAAAATTCGCGGTTTTATTAATCCACATGCTGTTTCTTGTTATGCCAATTCAATCTTTCAATGTCTTTTTAATATAGAATGTATAAACTCTGCAATAAAATTATCTGCTCCTTCAGAATTACAAAAAACTACATTCTGAATTTTCAAATCCCACATCCAATTCTGCTTTAAATTGCTATACATTACTAAAAGAATTTGATAGTGAAGATTTTGATATTAGACAACAGCAGGATAGCACAGAATTTTTACAATTACTTCTGCATAAATATGATTCTTTAAAACGTGTTATATCATTTGATACTGAAATTAATTATAAATGTAAAAATTGTGATTATGAAAATCAAGAAGTAATTCAAACACATATAGGAAAATTGACGATACCGCCAGGTAAAGAAAAGTTTCAATTTCAAGAGTTAATTGATTATAATTTTAATAGTTGGAATTCAGATTTATGTAGCGAAGCAAAATGTCCTGTTTGTAATAATGTTGAAGTTTTAAGTAATAGATATAGAATTAAAAATCCACAAAATGTTCTAATTTTTTCACTGCAATTAATACAACCAGACATGCGGAAAAATACAGATTTGTTACTGCCAGGAATTTCACAAACTAAAATAACATTTTACGAAAAAAACTACACATTATCAGGTGCAATATTTCATCATGGTGCAACCACATCAATGGGTCATTATGCAGCTATAGTTCGAAAAAACAAAAAGTGGTTCATAGCAGATGATACTAAAGTTGGCCAAATACGTTGGCCAAAGAATAGTAAAGATATTTACATTTTACTTTATAAAAAAACCTAATCTTTAATTAGTGTAATAGACTTCAAATGTTATATATCAGGGATACACCGGTGCAAAATGCCAAACAGGAAAACGTGAGTTTAAATTGTTTGTCAACTACTTTATATATATGCATGATTAATCTTCATAAATATTTATTTATTTTATTTTATTTTATTTATTTATTTTTTCTTTTTTTTGCCTGAACGAAGTGGGCAACAGCGAGCCGTTCCATTGGTGACGGTGACACCCCCACCACCGCCTAAAAGTTAGCCCCCCCTTGACGGAAAATGAAAAAGTAACGTATGCATTTCGTTTGATCATCGTTTGATCAGATTTGATCAACAATTTTCATCGTTTGATCAACATTATTTTACGAGTTATGATTAAAAATAACCAGGGGGGGCTAACTTTTAGGATTTTTCAAAATGCTCAAAAAAAAAAATTAGCGATTCTTATCAGAAATCGATCGTAGAGATTTGATCAACTATTTTTAGCATTTGATCAAACCCGGAAGTGCCCCCAAAATCGATATTTTTAATTCCAGACACCTAAAAGTTAGCCCCCCCCATGACGGAATTTCGAGACAAAAATGGTGTCATCTAACGTAAAATTACCTCTAGAGATTTGATCAACCATTTTCAGCATTTGATCAAACCCGGAAATGCCCCCAAAATCGATATTTTTAGTAATAGACCCCTAAGGGGTTTAGCTCCCCCACCACCTCCATGATGGAATTTCGAGACAAAAATGGTGCCATCTAACGTGAAATCATCTGTACAGATTTGATCAACCATTTTTTGTGTTTGATCAAACCCGGAAGTGCCCCCAAAATCGATATTTTTAATTCCAGACACCTAAAAGTTAGCCCCCCCATGACGGAATTTCGAGACAAAAATGGTGTCATCTAACGTAAAATTACCTCTAGAGATTTGATCAACCATTTTTAGCGTTTGATCAAACCCGGAAATGCCCCCAAAATCGATATTTTTAATAATAGACCCCTGAGGGGTTTAGCTCCCCCACCACCTCCATGATGGAACTTCGAGACAAAAATGGTGCCATCTAACGTAAAATTACCTCTAGAGATTTGATCAACCATTTTTAGCGTTTGATCGAACCCGAAAGTGCTTCCAAAATCGATATTTTTAACTCCAGACCCTTAAAGTTAGCCACCCCCCCACGACGGAATTTCGAGACAAAAACGGTGTCATCTAACGAAAAATTACCTCCAGAGATTTGATCAACCATTTTTAGAATTTGATCAAACCCGGAAATGCCCCTAAAATCGATATTTTTAGTAATAGACCCCTAAGGGATTTAGATCTCCCCCCATCTCTATGACGGAATTTCTAGACAAAAAAGGTGGCATCTAACGTAAAATTGTCTATAGAGATTTGATCAACCAGTTTTAGCATTTGATCAAACCCGGAAGTACCTCAAAAATCGATATTTTTAATAATAGACCCCTAAAAGTTAGCTCCCTCCCCATGACGGAATTTCGAGACAAAAATAGTGTCATCTAACGTAAAATTACCTCTAGAGATTTGATCAACCATTTTTAACATTTGATCAAACCCTGAAATGGCCTTAAAATCGATATTTTTAGCAATAGACCTCTAAAAGTTACCCCCCCCCATGACGGAATTTCGAGACAAAAACGGTGTCATCTAACGTAAAATTACCTCTAGAGATTTGATCAACCATTTTTAGCATTTGATTAAACCCGGAAATGCCCCTAAAATCGATATTTTTAGTAATACTCCCCTAAGGGTTTTAGCTCTCCCACTCCCTACCTCCATGATGGAATGTCGAGACAAAAATCGTGTCATTTAACGTAAAATTACCTCCAGAGATTTGATCAACCATTTTTAGAATTTGATCAAACTCGAAAGTGGCCCAAAAATCGATATTTTTAGCGATAGAACCCTAAAAGTTAGCCCCCCCTCCCCATGACGGAATTTCGAGACAAAAACGGTGTCACCTAACGTAAAAGTACCTCTAAAGATTTGATCAACCATTTTTAGCGTGATCAAACCCGGGAATGCCCCAAAAATCAATATTTTAAATTATAGATCCCTAAATGTTACCCCCCCCATAACGGAATTTTGAGACAAAAAGGTGTCATCTAACGTAAAATTACCTCTAGAGATTTGATCAATCATTTTTAACATTTGATCAAACCCGGAAATGCCCCCAAAACCGATATTTTTTAGTAATAGACCCGTAAGGGGGTTACCCCCCCCCACCTCCATGACGGAATTTCGAGACAAAAATTGTGCCATCTATCGTGAAATCATCTATAGAGATTTGATCAACCATTTTTAGCATTTGATCAAACTCGGAAATGCCCCCAAAAACGATATTTTAGCAATATACCCCTAAGGGGTTTAACTCCCCACCTCCTCACCTCCATCACGGAATTTCGAGACAAAAATAGTGCCATCTAACTTGAAAACATCTGTAGAGATTTGATCAACCATTTTTAGCGTTTGATCAAACCTGGAAGTGCCCCCAAAATCGATATTTTTAGTATCAGATCCCTAAAAGTTACCCCCCCCCCTCCATGACGGATTTTCGAGACAAAAATGGTGCGGTCTAATGTGAAATCATCTGTTGAGATTTGATACATTATTATTGAATGTATTATGTAAGAAAATCTAATTATTAATTATATTTAAGTAGCAGTTATTTTTTGTAAGTATTATATGATATAAAGTTAATTCATTTAAAATTGTAATATTTTATGAACTTTTCTTCAATTGAATCAATAAATTATACAAATAAATATATAACCATATCTGTATATCATTGCAAACTAAAAAAAGAATAAAGAAAAAAATAGACATTAAAAACGATATCATTAAGGAAGCTGGGTCTTTCGTTGAAAAAATACGTATGATACTGTAATGAGGGGGGGTTGGGAAAACTCGGTAATTTATCTAAGAAATATCCGTCACCTAAAATATTTTTTTTTCTTTAAATCAGTGACTTGTTTTTATCATTCCTATAAACACTCCTCCCTTCCTTTTCAAATGAAATCCTGCTTATGCTCTTGTTGGGATTTTTACCTAAGAAAAAATAATATAAATCTTTGTCTTTTATTAGTAGAACTTAACGAGATCTGGAAGAATTTCAAATAAAAAAATAAAGAACACTGTACCAAATTGTAGATATTCATTCATTAAAAAAAAAAAAAAAAAAAAAAAAAATGGATTTTGTGTATATCAGATGTTTTCAAGATAAATATTATAGACTTTTGATACCCTTGTCTCCGAACGGAAGTTGCATCTGGGCCTGCAAGTTTGACACCTGCAAGTTTGTCTATGGCAATTCGGATGACTCCTAAATTTATTATTATTATGATGTTTTATTTTTCAACTGCTGTCTCTAAAAGTAAACGGTATGGATAATTTCAGACGGCCGATTTTTCAATGCTTCGGTTTTCCAATGATAAAATAAACATCTGCTCTAATACACTCGAACTTCGCGCTTCTGTCAAAACATACATGCGATATTCATTCTAGTCATATTAGAAAGCATTTAATTCGATGTTTTTAATTTATATAAGATGAATCTTTTGCAGGAAGTAAAACATTCTGTAGTTTTGTATAAATTATTCAAGAAATTAGAATTAAAAAAATGTAGATACACAGATGGTACTGGTTTCAACATAAGATAAGTGATAAATTTACCGGACATTTCTGTTTAAAACATCCAAAATTACAGAATGCATCTCATGTTAAATAAAAAATACCTTTCGGCTTAGCCTATAGGGGAAGGTAGATTTCGAGGTTAAATGCTCATTTCTTAAAAAAAAAAAAAAAAAAAAAAAAAAAAAAAACTGATTAGAGATAAATCTAGTTTTAACCATTTTATTTAGCAACTTCGGAAGAATTTTTTATTTCATTTTTCTGTAGGAGCTGGTTTTGTCAGAATCATCTTTAGCGAAATTCAGCTCAAAATACCCACTTTGACAGCACTTTTAAAACTATAATCTGACTTAATGAATAAATCGACCAACATGGCATGTTATACAGTTTCTGAAAAAGAGAAACTGTCAACTGAAAGCTTTTGAGAGCAAAATTGAATTTAAAAATGAATAAGAAATAAGCAATTTGTCTTTTGAATTAATCCTCATTTCTTCAATTACGCTCGCTTAAGGAAATTCAATTTAAAATGCCCTCAATAACAGCATTTTTTGAAATATATTCTGCATTTATCAAATGGCCAATACGTTATATTATATAGTTCCTAAATAACAGAACCTGTCAATTGGATGCGTTTGAGGGCAAAAATGAATTTTAAAATGAGTCAGAAAATAAACAGTTAGTTATTTGAATACTTCCTCAATATTTCAATCACGATATCTTTGGGAAATTCTATTCAAAATTGTCATTCTAACAGCATTTTTAAAATTATATTCTGCTTTTATCAGAAAGCTGCCAAGACGTCACCTTATATATTTATTAAATATAAGAACTTGCCATTTGAATGCGCTTAAAATAAAAAATGAATTTTTAAATGAGTCGGAATATAAGCAGTTTATATAAACCATATATTGAAAAATGAAGCATTTCTAAACTTGTCGCCATATGCAAATAGAGTCTTAATTTTTTACCAGAGAATATTATTAACTTTGCTGCTACACAAATTTTTAGACACCCCTAAGTTATAGAGGTCTGGTGCTAAAAATATCAATTTTGAGGGCAATTCTGGTTTTGATCATAAGCTAAAATTCGCTGATTATATCTCTACATGATTTCATGTTAGGTGGCACATATTTCTCTCGAAATTTCTTCATGGGGATAACTTTTAGGGGTCCGCGCGTAAAAATATCGATTTTAAATTGCACTTCCGCTTTTCATAAAACAGTAAAAGCGATTGATCAAATCTCTAAAAATGATCTGAGGTTAGATGGCACCATTTCTGTCTCCAAAATTCCGTCATGGGGCTAACTTATTAGGGTGCGAAAAATATCGATTTTGGATGCACCTCCGGATTCGATCAAACGTTAAGAATCAATGATCAAATCTCTACGGATTATTTCACATTAGATTGCACGTAAAAATATCAATATTAAGGGCACTTCCGGGTTTGATCACACGCTAAAAATGATTGATCAAATCTCTACTAATGATTTCATGCTAGATGGCACGATTTTTGTCTCGAAACGTCATTGGGGTAGGGAGGCTAACTTTTAGGGGTTTATTATTAAAAATATCGATTTTGGTGGCACTTCAGAGTTTGATCAAATGCTAAAAATGGTTGATCAAATCTTCAAAGTGATTTCACGTTAGATGGCACCACTCTTTTTTTTTTTTTTTGATTTTTTTGTTATGGGAAAAATTGTTCCTACCAAATAGTTATTAGTTTATAAGTTGTAAAAGTATTAAGAAGATTAATAATAAATTTAAGTTAATTTCAAATCTTAAAAGTGACGAAGTTATGAATTTTTTTCTTTGTAAAATTCTATTTTTTTTTTCGCCCTTTGATTTCTTTTTAAATTTCATCAAAAATCTGTGATACATAAATTTTTTGCCCTTTTCAAAGACGTAATAATAATTTTAAACGGATTTGACACCTATCGTAATTAAGAAATTATGTTTTTTTTTTTTCGGTTTTTACAAAACCCCTCCGTATTTTCAACTCATCGTTGGTCCGATTTTGCCTTTAAACTTCTCAGGCCTGATTCGTCTGGTGGCGATG